>APFE031107346.1:0-31968 GCA_000404065.3 Pinus taeda
AGCTGGCTGACATCTTGACAAAACCATTGCCAAAGAAAGGTTTTGATCATTTCAGGAAATGCCTGGGTATGCAGCAGTTGAAATTAAGGGGGAGTGTTGGAATTTAATTCCAACTGCATCACACAAATGCTGAACAAAGATTTGATCTACAACAGTTATTTCAGATTGTTCGGTGTCGCAAAGTCTTCTGATATTTTTGAGCATTAAATTCAAAGATAAATATTTGCTGAAAAGGCATCACCGCCTTCTACAATAAATACAAAGATAAATATCAGCAGATATTTTACCTAGTTTATTGTTTAATCAGATTTTTATTTTCCTATAAATGTAACGCATAGTAGTTCTGTTTTCAAGTGCAAGAAGGTGTAAGTAGAAAAGAATAGCAGTTTTGTTTTCTGTCTGAATGTAAGAAATTTTAGAACAGCAGTTCTGTTTTTGTACTCTGAGAGAAAAGAGTGAAGGTTAGAAGAACAAGTGTGTGTCTCTTCTGTAAATGCACAGCAGTGCTGAACCTGCGATTTTTCCTCTTGTAACAGCTAAGTTTACTGTATCAGTTTTGTTTACTGTTTAAGCAATACAAGTTTACTGTTTTGCTGATTTTCTGTTGCTGTTACACCAAGTGTCAAAAACACTTTGATTTTACTCTGTAAGTCTATTAGTGACTTGACGCCAACTTAATTTAGTTGCTGTTACACCAAGCGTCAATTGTCTTACTGTAAATTTATAAGTGATTTTGACGCCCAACTTCTTAAAGTGACTTAGCGTCAAAATCCTGTTGCTGCAACACAGTTTCCTGTTGCTGCAACACCAACTTCCTGTTGATGCAACACCAGAATCCTGTTGCTGCAACACCAGAATCTTGTTGCTGCAACACCGTTTCCTGTTGCTGCAACACCAATTTCCTGTTGCTGCAACACCAGAATCCTGTTGCTGCAACACCGTTTCTTGTTGCTGCAACACCAGAATCCTGTTGCTGCAACACAGTTTCCTATTGCTGCAACACCGAATCCTGTCGCTGCAACACCAAGTCCAGAAAACGAAATTTTCAGTTTTCTGAGCAGAAACAGAGCAGTTTTGTGTTGTCTGTTTGTTAAGGAATTTAGCAGAAAATTCCACCATGATATCGGAGCGTTGTTCTCTGGTCTTTTGTGTTTGAAATCACCATAAAATTCCAATAGTTTCTAGCCCCTTTGAATTCTTTGCCAAGTTATTTGTCTGAAATTGTCTACTAACTTTGGCAGATTTGGTGTTACGTGTAAGTTTCACGTGTGTGAAGATCATAGCCATTTGTACTCTTGCTCTTTTCGAAAGAGTCTCTGGCTTGTTAAGATGGCAGCACCACCATCCTACCTTTGGCCTGCCTTGGAAGGAAGAGGTTTTTCCTGATCTTTGTTTGTCAAGCCCTACTTAACACACATGCTCTACGCCTTAACCATTTAGCCCCACCAAGGAAAATGATCTAATTTCGCCCAGAGGAAAGGTTGTTTCATCTTACCAAACCTGCAACCAATTTCCAAGTCTTCTGAATGGTTATGTATTTAATCATTACTACTTACCTAAGTTTTCTACACATAAAGTACAAGCCATTGTAAATCTGATGAACAAGGAGAATCTAGATATATTACGTTAATATTCTTTGATCCATGTTTTATGAGTATTTTACTAAAGACTATTTTGAACTCATGTCCTATTTCTTGCTTGCTATATCAAAAAGTTCTACTTTTACGGGTTTGTTTCATTTTTATAGCACAAAAAACATGGAGATAAGAGGGTTCTCATTCTCCAAACCTGGTTACATGTCTTCTCATTTTTCAATTTTATAGATTTTAACAGTTAGCTATTTCTATTTTCAATTTTTCTAAATATTATATGTGTATGTCTTTGGATTTAATTCTACTTTATTCATTAGGAAATTCAAGGAGGTATTTTGTATGCATTTTTGTTGTCTAGGAAACTATCCTATGTATACAAACTAAGCCAGCACCAATTTGCCTGACTGGAAAGGCTAAGATATTTTATAGCTTATGTTAAACTAGGTGTCCTAACTAATTTTCCTTTTTTTAATCCAATTCAATGAGTAGAATGAACTTGAAAGTTTAAAGTCTCTAAAAAAAGATACATAACATTTTTAAAGTGAATAGGTTGACTCTTAGCTATACCAGGATTGAAAGTCTTTACTATAACCCTTTTAATGTTCCTTGTTTTACTTTTGCAATTGAACTCAAAGGATTGAAACTCGTTGAATGTAGGAACATATCTTTTTTCAAGTGAGGAGATTGAATTTTAGCTAGGTCCTTGAGGAAAATATTCCTTTTAACAGTTTGTGTACAATAAAATGGACAGGTGTAGTGGATTTTAAATTTAAAACTCCTCTTCTAATAAAGAACCCTATGGGTATAGGTAACACCACTAGGGACCAAGGTAGTTCTTGTTGTGTATTCAAGAAAAGTTTTTTGCAATGTACAAGAGTCCATCAAGGTGTCCATCAAGGTGAATCAGAGTAAAACTATTAGACTGTTTTTTTCTGAATACAAAATTTTCAAGCTCAATAATCTATGAAATAGTTCAATAAACATAGTATCATTTAAAAAATCATTAATATCTTATCCAATTATACCCCGGAAAACAAAAGTTCATACAACTTTCTTTACGAAGGCTAGCACAAACCTAAGAAAATATATTGCACTTCAAGGTCTGGATTGAATGAAATAATTGATGCAATTTTTTTTTCTTATATTAAATATATATGAAAATTCCTAAGATGTTTCCCAATTTACACACAAATATCAATACATTTTTCTGCCTAAAAAATTTTCATGCCTAATATATGAAATTTTTTTTTTACAACCTAAAGCCATAAGGACTTTGCTTCTTTACAAACGGAAGCCATAAGAAAAACAATTATGTCTGAAGAGTGAGGTGAAGAGTGAGGTGAAGTAGTGACACAATTAGCATTTCACCTTGCTTAATTTGTGTAGAACTATATAAAAATTCTCATAGTAATTACGCAATTTGTGTAGAACTATTTAAAATTCTCATAGTAATTATGCAATTTGTGTAGAACTATTTAAAATTCTGATAGTAATTATGCATTCAAGTTATTTTGTATTTTTTGGGAATTTGTTATGTTTCTTGAGTGTGCCAAACAAAACAATGCACTTTTATGTATAGGTAGGCTATTTAGATTGATGGATATATCTTAGGTAGGTAGGTTATTTAGATTGACTAATATAAGTTAATTTTCCATTTGTTATTGTTGGATTTGCGCATCATTTTTTAACTACCTCACGAGTGATGAATAACTTTTAGTTGGAAGTTTATATCAACAAAGTGAATACATGAAATGGATTGGAAATAAATTTCAAGTAGTATTTTTTGGAGAACAAGGATTTCATGATATATACAGAATAGCATATTATTCTACTAAAGTAAGATTTTTACCATTGTAATTTAGCAATATATTCTAGATTTACTCTCTTCATTATAGTATATTGATGATCCTCATTGTGGAAAGGGTTTAATTATTTTACCATTGTAATCTAGCAATATTTTCTAAATTTACTCTCTTCTCTTCATTATAGTATGATGATGATCCTCATTGTGGAAAGAGTTTCATTCAAATTTATAACATCGTAATATGTTTATATTTTCAAGATTCACTCACTACGTTTTTCTCCTACAAAGTGGATATGTAGTTGAATAAAGATAGGTCGTTTATTTAATTGATTATGTGATTAATCTCCACTTTTAGCATTTCCACTTCTTTCTTGTGCATTTTATCATGACCTGTATATTCTAATTCTATTTAAAAAATTTAGGTTGTATTTTTTCTTCAATTAGATAATGTTTCTTTTCTCATTCTTCATGACAATTTGTATTTCATCATTCTCTTTTAAAATAGTAATGTATCAAATTTCAAAGTAAAACATAGGAACCACTGGAATCTTTCTTCCATGGGATTTTATGTTTAATATGAAGATATATATTTTCAACGCCCTTGAAAATATTGAAAATCCAAAGCAAATTGTTAACAACTTGTTCTCCTTTATACTAAAAGTAGATTGGGGATGTAGTTGGCAGATTGGTGATGGGTCAAAAATATGGCATATAGAAATTATAAATAATACCCAAAGTTTTAAATAATCATAGAAAAACACTGATGTAATTAAAAAAAATGATATATATTTATATATATGGTATGTACTAAAAAAAATTGTAGCTTCTATAAGCTTTTTCTTTAGTGTTTTATCCTCTTGTTTCCTTTTCAGGAAGGACAGATTCAGAGGTTTGGCCTTGATTGATTTGAAAGGGTTGGGATTGATTTGAACATAGGATAAGAATCCATGTTATTCCCCTTTATCATATGTAACTTGTTTTGAAATGTGTATATTTATGTTTTGTGTTAATGTTGAAGATAACAGTTTATGCCTTGACTTTGTATAGATATGAATACCCATCATGCAAGAATTACATGGCTTGAAGAACATCTTTCTAGCTAGGGGAAGGTCTTGGGTATGATTCCTAGCATGTCCAATTTTCAGTATGATATTAGAGCTAATTGTTACTCTTAGTTGGTAGTGGCTACAAGGCCTTAATCAAAGTGTTGCTTTAGTTGGTGGGGAAATGGGGTGGGTTGTTGGAGACTGCAAAGCACGCCTTTATAAATTGATGAAACCTTTATTTGAAACTAGAGTAAGAAGGTGAACACATCTTTATAAATTGATGGAACCTTTATTGGAAACTAGAGTAAGAAGGTATCATTATCTTTGCTCTATTTTTATTAATTTATATGAATTTATTAATTATAAAAGTTAGTTTTAACGGTGAAAAATGAGGAGTTGCTTTAGTATTCGACAAGGTTAAATTATTATGAAGGTTGTTTAATCTAAAAAGTATGAGATGCCTTAAGATAATGAATGAATGTGTGGTTACATCCAAAGAGATTATATTAATGGTCTTGTGACCCAGACACACATAAGTGGATCAAATCCATGAGCATGTCCTTTTAAAACATCAAGGTCTCATATCTGGGGTGGTAGGGTGGATCATTTGTTCTCTCCCACTCAAATTCAATTCACACAAATTAAATGTTGGTTGGTTGTCACTAAAGCTAGAAGGGTAGATACCCATTGTGAGTAGGATCCCCCATGTAAGTGTGTTTATAGGTGTCTTAACCCTTGCTAAGTCATAAGTTCCTTGCTACACATTGACTTATGAACTATTGGCACCAGTCTAAGAGTTATATTTACAACTAGTTGGCTTTGAACCTGAACTTAGCCCAAATAACCTTAGTATATTACCAATTCCTTATCTTCCATTCCTTCGGTGTATCTTTTCACCTTTAGGAGAAATTGCTAGTAATTATACCTTATGCATCCACATCTAGGTATACCCTTAATTATATACTTTATATCTACATCCAAGTATACTTTTATACTCTTATAAGTGTTTCTTCACAATATTCCAAATTCCCAAATACTAGATACATTTTTCATCATGTATTACATCTAAATCTACTCTAGAATAAAAGGCTTACACTTGTCATATTAAAGTTACATTCATATGCTAAATATCTCTTAACCTTACATTCATGTAAAAACACTTAGTTATCGATTTAAGTCATAGTCTCATAGTTAATAAATAATGCCAACAATTTTTGAATTTTGACAATAATATCCCTTATACGAAGTAAATGAAATTGATTCATATCACTTCAAAATCGTAGTTAATAAATAGTGCCAAAATTCTTTGAATTTTGACAATAATACCCCTTATACGAAGTAAATGAAATTGATTCCTATCACTTCAAAATCTTTAACCACTAGACTTAATTTTCATAATAATCACCATTTTACTATCTTGAATCCAATTAATTAATTTATTTTTCTTCCACATACATTTTAACTTTATTAATCTCTAAAAAAAAAAGTTATTCCAAAATCTACTTATTTTGTTACGCTTCTCTTTTATAATCATTTTTTCTTGCCTTTTCTACGTTGTCAACAAAAAATATTAAAATTTCAATAAGGGTTTTATATAATTTTCTTTCGAAACTAACTTGTTATAGGAGAAATGTGTAAAAAAGGAAATGCTAAACAACCTAAATCCCTTAAGCCCAATTCAAAAGGAAGGCAAATGAATACTGTAGACCTTGAAGATAAAGCGTACAATGAGGCACATAACCCAAATTCTTCCTCTGCACTGATACTACCTACCACAAAAAGGATGAAGGATCATTTAGGCTGAGAAATTTTTTATAAACAATAGGAATTCAAAATGAAGTAGAGGAGGATGATTTTGTGGATATCAGAAGATCAAGGTTGCATAGAGTAGCTAGCAGGCCAATGGTTCTTCCATACTATGACATTGTACGTTGGATCCTTTCAGATTATGACATCATGACTTGTATTATTGCTAATCATGAAAATCTAGTTGTATGTTCTTTTAGACTAGATGATATTGCTAGAATGTATAAACTACAACCCATTGAGGTTTAGATAAATAATTTTTTGTGCAATTTCAAGCAAGGGTTTTGAAAGAGTAATAGGTAGAAATGGTTTAGCTTATTAAATCTTGGTTGTATGACACTAACTAATTTAAAACCAAATTGGACAAAATTTACCTTATGTGAATGTGATTGATCAATATATATTTTTTTTTCATTCATCTCGATGCTTTTAGAGTGGAAATTTTGAAGGAATCATCTTACAACAACATTTTTATTAGCAGGACAAGTTTGGAGAATTGGGGGGCCAAATTGATTTCTTAAATGATATTATGTGGGGGTCAAATTTTATTTCTTATCCATTGCACCCCATGATGCTACTATACACAAAGACACCTTTCCAACAATCCAAGAAATACACCAATTAGAGTTAAGATGAAAAAGTTATGCCTCCTAGAATTTGACCAATCGTGATTGACCACCATAATTCAAGAAGATGCCACATCATCACCCTTTACTCATGGAAAATGGGATATCCACATGAAGACTATCAATAAGACTATATAATGGTCAAAGGTAAATCTTGTTGAGATTGGAGTCAAACTTTACCCCTAGTTGGTTATCAGGCTGAGTTACAACTAGGCCACTAGGAGTAAAATGGATTCCATTATATTCAAGTGCATTTTGCTCCATAGTAGCGTAGAGTATATAACATGGATAAAGAGAAAGGGACAGAGAGAGAGTAGAATAGAAGGTATTTGTGTTCTATAGCATCCCATGGGCCATGGGACTTAGGTAACTCCGGTGAGAGTGCCTTCTCCTTTCTATTTTCATCAATTTCATTCAAAAGTAAAACAAAGGAGTAGCCTCTCCTTCGAGCTAGATTTTTCTCATAAGGTTTTCCCATATCATATCTTGGTGTTCATTGTGATTGGTGTGTATTTGCATTTATATTTTTATTTTTTTTAAAGAATCAGTAAAATTTTATATTAAGTTTGTGCCTAGTCACAACAAATACCCAGGAGATTTATCCATTTGTCCTTTTATTCATCTAAATTTTTGTCTCATTGTGCAATAATTTCTGACACATCTAAGGGGCTATATGGTATTTCAAAATTCACTGCATGCTTTCAGGAGCACATCCTGCAAAATCTTCCTAACAAAAAAAAAAATTACAATAGGCATACATCAATGTATATTATTACTTTCCTATTCCAATGATTGGTTGATGTTTGGGAGTAATCCTTCATCTTTCGGGCTTGCAACATGTTGGCTTGAGGGGGCCTGAACCAGGTTCGGAGTTATTTAGCCAAACAAATCCCTACACTATTGGCCCTTTCGGCATTAGCCCATGGAGCGCGGACTGAAGTCTCACCCGAAGCAGTATGGGGGAATGCTCGAACCAAGTTTCCACACCCTTGAGATGTCTGAGGTGTCGATTTAGTCCAACTGTGCCTACCTTCGCACAAGTCATTTCATGCACTGTTCTGTCCTTCAATACCTTTGCGATCTATTATAATCGTTTTTCGCGTAGCCCTAACTAGGGGCTGAGATGCTTTTGCACTGCTATGGCAGCGACCTGTGCTATTTCCTCAAATTACACTGCGTATCTTACTTATCTTCTTGCATATGTTAGTTAACTTCATGTAAACAGATATTCTATCTCACATTCACTTAATCAACACATTCATACATATTTGCGCATCATATAAGCATTAAAAGTGAAAAGAATATTCAATGTAAGCGATGCATAAAACCATGAATAAATACATAGAATTGATATGAAACTTCTCTTTATTAATACTTCCAACTATTATAGACTCAACTTGCCTGCGCACTTAGCTACAGGGGTCTGCGCACTCAACTACGGACTACTAGGCCTCTGCACACTCAGTTGCAGAGCCTTTCTCCTACTCTACGACCCAAAACTAGACTTTATTCCATAGATGTGACTCAACTCTTCATCCTTCCTGTCATGGTTCTTCTATCTCTTAACTACTTAGAGCCTCTCTCTATTTATACAATCCCATGGTCCATGGACCATGGGTAGATATCTACAGCCGACATTACAATAAAAAAATTGAGGGCGAACAACTCTATGACTCTTTTACAAGCGACACGCTCCGCCCCCACAAAATGCGGAGTCTTTACATCGGAGTTACAATTTTTGACCAAAATCTAGGCTCTAAGCCCCAAAACTTCCCTTGGGGGATCCCGTGCCCAACATAGCACTGGGTTCCTTGTGGCTGAGATTCAGAGCATAAATTTTCTCTTATAGGGCAACGATCTATTGATGTAGTGCCTTAGCTTCATCCATTTGTCTAGCAAGCCTTCCCTTCAAGTCTTGGATTTCCTCCATAAGGTTTATCGTAGTTGTCAGTTGCTCATGCAGCTTCATATTCATGACCAACATTTCCAGTTGCATGTCATCCATTTGTTCTTGAATCTCTGTGCCCCTCTTCTAGCACTTGCAATTAATACACTTGGTTTCTCTATTGGTGAAAATTTCTTTGTCTTTACCAGGCCACATCTTGGTCCTCACTAGACATAAAACATAATGGTGGTCTATTGGTGCTCTTTGGACACTTCCCTTCTCCTGAGACAATATTATTGCTATCCTCCCTTGCCAAATTAAGTTTGGATTCTAGCCAATTTCTTTGATTGGTTTTTTTGTTCTTCTGCTTGGCCCAGGGGACTTTCATGGTTTCGCTCCTCCTATTTTTACTAAGGCATTTGAGGCTTAAGTTTCCAAGAAATTTATTTTCAATTGAGATGGGAGGCATACCTAGACAATTTCCCAATAGGTTGGAGGCCCTCCCCTTACATAGTGATGTTTACAACCCCCCTTTGAAAGAAACATCAATGCATTAGAAGTAGTTTTAACATTTTTTTTCCCTGCCCTTTTTTTCATAACCTTCATTGCTCCCTCACTCAAGCCAGGCACCACAACTATGCATGTAGCACTCAGATGGAATGTTAACCTATAGACATAGAAACTTACCAATTTGGCCAGGGATTCTCCAAGAGGCTTGTCGAATTCACTAGAAAAGTCCTCTGTATTTTCAGCTGAATTGAGATCTAGGAATGGCAAGATAAATCAGGGTGTAAGGAAATAGTTTCATCGGCACACATCACATCCTCCTGATCCCACATTCGTTAAGAAAATACTGACCATAATTCTTCATAAATTCCTTCAATAAAGATGTGATTAACACAATGTGTGGCAGGCATGGAGTAAGATTGTTATGCATCCTTCACGTCATGTGGTTTCTATGGAGTTGATGAGGAATGTTGTATGCATGTGTCAAGCTAACATTAGTACCATGACATATGTTAGGCTCCCACCTTCGTTTTGATAAGGAGCCTCATAGCACACTTCCTTCGATGCCTTAGATTGATATTTCTTGATCTAGTTGTGATATTTTTTATTTATAACAACAATTTATTTCATTTCCTCCGTTATCAATGTAATAGTAATTGATATTATGAAAGATTCCACCATCTCACTTCTCTCGTTTGGTTCTAAATGCCCAGACTAGAGCTAACAAGCTTTATTAGCATATTGGTCAGCTTCATTGTTTTGGCTTCTAAGAATGTGGCGGTATTTTTTCCCTAGGATGTACTCCATGCTCCTACTGATTCTTTTCGTTAGGCTTTCCATATGTTTATCCTTGGGCCAAGTTCTTTTAAATAGGTGTTGGATGATTATGAGATGGTCCCTTAAGATTTTGATGTTTGCAAGCTATAAATTTTGGCTAATATGGCTCTTTGCAATAGCCCACACAATTCTGCATGTTTATTTTTTTTATGGCCCAATCCCCAAGCATAATTCTTGACTATAGTTTCCTTTGGGGTTATACAAAGGCCCTCCCCCTCAGCCACCCTTGGATTTTTTTTTAGGCTTCGTCAAAATGGACGATCCAACTTTCTTGTTTCTTCTTGCATTCTTGAAGGGCTTGATTAGTTAGTCTTAATTTCTAGCTTATGTCTGCCTATGTTTCCTTTGTTATTTTAGCTGTAATTCCTTTCCCTAGGTTCACCAATTTTCTAATCCATTCTTTCTCTAGTGGATATAAATTTTGGTATAAAATTCCTTGCTTTAGGCCTCCAAATTTAGCACACGCCATTAGATATTTCATGGTTCTTGAACTTCGAAGTTGATTTTGATCCTTAAATGTAGCATAGACAGCTAGCCATATGTGCCAACATAGAAATTTTGGAAGGGA
The DNA here is from genome assembly GCA_000404065.3 of Pinus taeda. Lineage (NCBI taxonomy): Eukaryota > Viridiplantae > Streptophyta > Pinopsida > Pinales > Pinaceae > Pinus > Pinus taeda. The sequence continues at coordinate 10,672 of APFE031107346.1, forward strand.
TTACCAAAGCATTGTCAGAGAAGGAGCCATTTAAGATTCAGACCAAAATTCAGTTAAAAAAAAAAAAAAAAAAAAAAACAAAGTGTCATTAGGCCAATGAACACAATTATATACTAGAGATAGAGATTTCTCTTAGACTTGCTTGGTGTATGAGAAATGTAGAAATATATGTGAGATTGTTTCTTCTTCTTGTTTGCATTTCAGGAATCTTGAAGGTCCCTGTATTCCTCGCTTCTTGAGATTTTTATATGTCAATATTTTCTTATGTGCTAATAGCCAAAAAAAGGTAATGGTCTTTGGAATTGCATTAACTTTCCATAGCTTCAACCATAAATTTAATTTTTGGTTTAATTGAGCTGAGAACGAAAAATCCTCATAGCCATATTTGACAGTATTTTTGAATGCTTTCCTTCCTAGTTTTTCATCTTCCTATTATTATCAAGGAGCATAGATTTCTAGTTTATTCTTCAAGAACATAGCTAGGTGTGCAAGATGGGATGGTATGTCTTTGAAATTCCACCCAACATAGTGGTCATTGTTATCCCATAAAGAAATTTCTACCACTGAAGACTTTCATCGAGCATCAAGAATTCCTTTAATGGTTATAACTCCACTGAGCATCCCAAAGGATAGTTTTCCATGATGTAAGAATTTCATATGTTGGTTTTCATTCCTTTCCCTGAAATATAGTAGAGATATTTATTAATGCTAGGAGTGACATTAGAAAGAAGATGTCAGATCATCGATCCCATTCGAGTGGGGTGTATTTTCCCAAGAATAATTTCACGATCATGCAGGAGGTATTTTGCTCAAAGAACCAATTGCCACCATTCCTCTTTCTATATCACAAGTCTCCAAACCATCATCTCCCCAAGAGATTTGTTCATTAGGATAGGGTCTCTAATTCCTAGGCCACCATGAGCTTTGGGGGCCTTGATAGTAGCCCATTTAATTAGATGAAATTCTTTGTGCTCGATTTTAATCCTTAGAGGAACCTCCTTATTTATTTATCCAATTTATTCAAGATACTTTGTGGAGCCATAAGAGTGGAAAATTTATAAAGAAGAAGGGTTGAGAGTACAGCTTTTATTAAGACTATATGGCCTACCAGATTGAGCCACCATGCTCCACATGCACTAAGTTTGTCTCTAACTTTGGAGAGTACCCTTTTCTAGGCCTGCTTCATATGAGTTTTAAGACATATTGATATCCACATGCACTTGAATTCTTTCCATGATTCCACTGGATGGAAACATCAAATCTCACCAAGTTTCCTTTGTTTTCCTATTGATATGTTCTAAGAATATATTTTGGATTTGTATGAATTTTTCCCATCTAATGTGAGAAGGAATTCATCCATTACCACCTTGAATCTTCTAATGATGATTTTTAATGCACCTCCTAGTAGGAGTGTGTCATCAACAAATTGAAAGTGACTAATACTTTTGACCCCTCTTATATATCTTTTTCCAGGGAGACTTGTGATCATTCTCTCATATTCCAATTTGTGGCTAAGAGTGTTTGCCACAATTATATCCAGGAAGGGAGACAAATGGCATCCTTGTCTGAGTCCTATGGTTGCTGTAAAAACCCCTACCATTGAAAAGTGGGGCTACCCACAGAGAATTGATACACAGGCTCACTCAATGCTTAAATTTCACATCAAAAAAAAATTTAGTCATTACTTTAAAGAAGAAATTGTGCTAAAGATGGTCAAATGCATTTTCCATATCCGGTTTGATTAGCATTCATGTATCCCACACCTCTGACTAGAGTTGATCACTTCATGCACTATAAATATATTATCCAATATATGTCACTAAGGGAAAAATATGCCTTGGTTTCTAAGACATAATATTTGGAAGGATTTTCTTGAACCTTTCAACCAATTTTTTTGAAATAACTTTGTGAGAAACATTACATAGAGAGATTGGAAAAAATCGAGAAAAGGAAGACAGATTAGATTCTTTAGGGACCAATGCAAGGAATAAGGTATTTACACCTCCTCCTATGCAGTTCTATTTTAAAGAGCATCCCACCATCCTACATAGATGATATTTAATTAAGTCCCAAAATATTTGGTAGAAATGAGTCGAGAAACCATATGTCCCCGAGATTATCCAGACTTAAGGAGAATATTGTCGCCTCTTGATTTCTTCCTCCAGGGGAGTCGTCATTAACCACTTATTTATTTTTGTTGTTATGAGGCCATGGATGTGTTCCAACATATAATATTTAGTGTGCACATGAGAGACCTTTGACAGGGTATATAAGGCTTGAAAACGATGAACAACCTCTTCTTTGATCTATTGAAAGTCCTAAAATAAGGTTCTCCTTACCTTGATTTCTCGAATGTTATTTCTCAATTCTCAAATTTTGGCCTGATTGTGGAAGAACATTTTGTTCCTCTCTCCAGCTTGTAGTTATACACTTTATGATTTCAGCTTCCACATTTCTTCCTCCTCTTTCATAAGAGCATGGTATTTTGCAAATATTTCCTTTTCTTTTTGGAAGAGTTCATTTGTAAGTGGGCCTTCTTCCATTTCTAACTATATTTTTGTCACCTATCCTTCATATTCATAAATTGTTTCCTACCTTGCTATCCTTGATGCTTGAGCCCAAGTCTTGATATTTTCTTTTAACCTTATGATTTTTTGTTCCCAAATATTAATAGGGTTATCTGTGACCCACTTTTTCCATGTCAATGCCACTAAGTTTTTAAAACACTATTTTTGAACTCAAATAGGGTTGAACTTGGCCAGTGATGGAAACAACTCCAAGGGAGGATGCAAGACCTAAGAATGATTCATCCAAACATGAAGGACTTTGAGATTAAAAACCCATCCAGATGGGAAACAATATATCTTGGCCTAGACATTATGTTGTTCCACATATATTTGTGAGTGATAGGTTTTATGTCAAATAGCCAGAGTTTCTGGATGATATCTTCCATGTTTTTTTGGAATTTGTCTCTAATTTGCCCCATCTTTCTCTCACTTATGCAAGGAGGTATTGAAATCCCTTACCAAGATATAATTGGTATTGTAGATGGATTCATCCAGAAGCATTACAGAAGCCCAACACTCCTGCTTCTCTTAGAATTGAACTGGCATATAGATATTTATGATTGAACATACCTGATTTCAAGGGAGGTGCAATAATTATGTCGCCAACCAATGGAGAGTTCAAGAATAGTTTAGTAGTTTGAATTGTTATGGATTCCACATTGTGAAATACCTATATACACTCCTTGTGAGATGGCATATGTTATTTTGTTTCCTTTCCATAAAACTTTTTGTATTTGGAGGAGTTCATGGTCCTCTGTTTTTGTCTCCTGGATTAGGCCCACTACAGGCCTCCTCCCTTTTTTTATTAGGGACTTTATCTCTGCCATCATTTTCCCTAACCACAGGCTCCTTTAGTTCCAGGAGACTATTTTCATCATTTATTTCATGCATGGGTTGCCCCTTGAGAATGGGTGGCGTTGTTCCCTTTTCTCGTGCTTTTGGGCCATTAAAGTTTGGGAAGTACTACTTGAAGCCGTAGTTCTTTTTCATTTTTCATATTTTCCAGCTGATGTCCCTATTTTTTTTCTTCCAAATCCTTTGTGTTACCACTCTTATTCCTATTATTTTTTAGCTTACGATTTTTCGTCAGTGGAACTAGTGATGATTTGTCCAACATTGGTACCTCTTGGGGAAATGATTTCATCTTCCCTGGCTGAAGGATCTTTGGGGTTCAGGTGTTCTTGATCATAGAATGAATGGCTGATTAAATGTTTTCAAAGTTTTTTGATGCAACACAAAAGTATTGTTGATGATTGGTCCAACGTTGGTACCTCTTGGGGAAATGATTTCATCTTCCCTGGTTGAAGGATATTTGGGGTTCAGGTGTTCTTGATCACATAATGAATGGTTGATTAAATGTTTTCAAAGTATTTTGATGTAACACAAAAATAACAAAAGTATTGTTACACAAGAACCAATACTAATAAAAGTTGGTTGCCACATAAGAACCAACCAAAGTAATATGTTGCAATCAAATATTTTCCAAAATGACACTTTGCAAAAGGAATAAAGTTATCAAATGAATAAGTGAAGTTGAAAGAAGAATTAAAATCAACAAAAGTTCATATAAAAGCAAGACCATTCAAAAGATCAAATCATGATTAAAGTAAATCAATGCAATAGATTGCATGAAGACATGCAATAACTCCAGTTGGGGGGTATGTTGGGCCTCTAAAATATCTTCAAAATGTCATACAAATTCACCTCCATTCTCATTTTATTGCCTCATTTCATCACCTTGTCATCACATGACCTTACATTTCCATTACCATATGGGTTCATATTTGTATTTTCCAAAGTTATTAATTACAAGTAGTTAAAGTGAATTTATGATTAAAAGTTAGAAAAATAAAATGTATTTTCTTATACCAAAAAGTGGCTTGAGTTTGATGACATGTGTAGATCATTTGAAAGATTCCAAGGCACCCTTATGTGGCCTCCCAAGATCAAATTCGAATTTCAACTCAAGAGGTGGACCATATTCCAAGGAGAAATATCACAGAGATCTTTATGAGTCATGGGATTTGTATCTAGTATTTAGGGATAAGTTGAGACAAGTACGGATCTAGTAGATATTTAAGGGATCTACATTTATTGAGTATATATGCCTAATTCATGTATAAATAAGCGGAGCATCCTTCAAAGGAAGCTAATAGTTGTTAGTTATTCATTAGCATTAGATTTATCATTCAACATGAATAATATTCTTTTCTTTCAATTATGAGTTATGAGTGTTGTGTGATTCTTAAGAGGTGGTAGTTGTTCATGTGTTCTCATTGAGGAATGGAAGGATCCCCATCAACCACAATATGCATACAACTGTAACATGCAAGTGTGTTTTTACTTTCATGAAAGTGTGATTTCATTTCCTAGATTGTCATTAAACTACTTTCTTTCTAAATTATCATAGTTTACTTGCTTTCCAGTTATTTTATATTTGCTTCTTATAGTTGTTCATAGATAAGTTTAATTCAGTTTTCTTTTATTCTAGTTGTAATATGCATTTCCATTCTTTATTTCCATTCTAAACAAACCTCCTACAATAGTCTCATCTGAGGTCCCATATATTTTGGTTTCCTTCTAAGTTTACGAAATCTCTAGGTTAACAAATTAAATGACATGGATTTAGCATACCATTAAATCACCCTACAATGGTATATTTTCATCTATGTTTTCCACTCCCTCTTCTATATGTGATCTTGGATCTAAAGGGAGAGGGTAATATTGAGGTATTTCCCCCTTCTTAAATTCCATGTTTAATTATTCAAAGTTGTTTCCCTTTTTTCCTTCACTTTTTGACATATTAATGCCTTCTCCAGAGCTTTGTTAATATATCCTTGGAGAGATCACTCATTTACCTTTTCTTCTAGGATGGTTGAATTGCATTGGCTATGTGTTATGTTGTCATGCAAAGAACACACACACACACACACATTCATGCAAATATGTAAAGTTTCATTTAAGTTGGATATATATATATATATATGAATAGATATCACTCCAAGTTTACAAGAGATTTTTGGGAATAAAATTGATGTCTAAAATGAGAAATTAATCATGCATTTAGGCACAAGGACTTGCATAAATTTTGGTGGGTAGTAACCATTGGTAAGTCTACATGTTTTCATTTTCTCCTACATATTTGTTGGCTAAGAAAGGCATAAATAATTCTTGGCACTAACTCTTGATATGTATGCTTAAATACATATGAATCCTAGTGGGAAATAATTCTTGGTAAGTATATCTATTTACATGAGTATAAAGAATCTCTAAAGTTGCCTTATTTTCTGGAATTAAATTTTAAAATTCAACTATATAAATTTATATGTATTTGAACAAGTTTTACATAAATTTTAGCCCCAAGCGATAGATCAGTGGGTCGAGTTCCTGTTGCTAAGTACCTTTCTTATCGGGAGGTCATGGGGTCAAATCTCCTTGATGCCTTTGCGGTTAGGCCTTGCTCGTGTGGCCTATGGGTAGATCCTTTGGGTTTATCTACCTGGATTTTCTCATGGATGTAGTGGTCACTAAGTTTCTGTGAACCACCCTTAAAAAGGTTTACATAAATTTTAGGGTTATTAAGTTCTAGTAATAAATTTTCTGGAGTGTTATAGTTCTAGTAATAATCCATTCCGTGAGTGAAATTACCCTTAATGCATTGGACATATGAGACTATTTACATGCATATAATTACTTACATTCATGAATTTATCATAAACAAGGAAAGGAATTATGGGAAATAATTGTGATTATTTGGAACTCGATGCAAAGAGTGTTATGTGACAATTTGATTCATTTCCTTAGTAGAGATACTTCTCCCTAATGTTTAATGAAAATTCTCTTGGCTTTGATGTCATAAGTGTAAAAGATTCATTATTAGTCGAATGTCCAAAGTTTTCAAATTTTACCGATGGCTAATAATGTCATGGGGGATAATAAAGTTGATTAAAGTTTGTAAATGGTAAAAATATTAAATTTCATCAATGACTAATGAATTTGTAGAAAAATATTTGGAGTTTTCCTTGTCCTGAATTTTCTACATGTTGTATAGGGTTTTACGTCATTTCTAGTTGGAAAAATGTTTTGTGTTTTACCTCATCTACAGTCAACAAAAAAATTGGGGTTTGACATTATAAAAAAATTAAGGGGTTTTATCTCATCCATGATACACAAAAGGTTTGGGGCTTTACCTCAATTACAGTCTGCAAAAAAATTAGAGTTTTACTCATGGGTATTCACCAAATAGTTAGGGGTTTTACTTCATCGACCAAAAACGTTCAGGTTTTTCCTCGTGGGCCATGAAAATTTTGGAGTATTATCCCATTTCCAATTAGTTTGGGGTTTTGCCTCATCAGTGAAAAATGTTTGAGGTTCTACCTCATCAACCATGAAAATTTTAATTTCTACGCTATCGACGATTGGGAAATATTTTTCATTTTACTATGGGAAACTTATGGATTTTCTTGATGGTTATTGAAGCCTTTAGGACTTTGCACAATTTCATGTGGGTTTTGTTCCTATGGCAGTTTTATTTACAAATGGTTAAGAACATGTGCTTCATAGTAATAGGTCATAAATTCAAATCCAAAGAGAGGTAGAGTTCGTACACCTTTTAGTTGTCAAATCCTTGCATGGAGCCAGGTCCCTTGTCCCATAAACAAGGGATCTCACACAACAATTTGATTTTTGGCTTGGTTGTGATCTTTAAAGACATATATATTTGATATATTTATTTATGATGAGTTATGGTATTATCAGTCGACGGAATCATCATTCTATTATCTTATTCCCCCAAATTATTATTAGATTCAGTCTCCTCTTAAATCATTGTCTCTCGTTACCGTGAAATGACCATATATGTTAGAGAATAGATGGCTGATGTGTGCTCCGGTTTAAAATCAACACACAAAAGGGATGTCTTTGGCCTGTTCGTGACAAGCTCAAGAGTAAGCTCCCACTTCATGGTAATATTAGGTTTTGCTAAGTCATAAATTCTTAGTATATTTGGCTTATGGTTGTTTTATATATTATTGGTGTTATCGTGGTAGTCGCTAGGTTTTATTGCCTTAGCCATATTTCTCCAAGGAGTTATCAGTTCCCCATGTTTAATAAATAAATAAATGTGTGTGTATGTAATCCCTCCGCTTGGTTTCAAGTCCCACAAGGGGGCATATCTGGCTTGTGATGATAAGGCTTAAGGAGTAGGCTCCCCCTCCTTCATGGAGTCTTAGCTCTTTCTAAGTGATAAATTCTTGGTATATATGGCTTATAGTATGTTGGATTTACTCTTGGTGTTATAGTGGTAGTCTCTAGGTTTGATGTTGAGCCTTACCTAGATTACTCCAACGATTTATGAATTCACCATGGTTAATAAACACACACACATATAATCCCCTCCACTTAGTTTTAAGTCCCACTAAAGGACATATTTGACACGTTGTGATAAGGCTTAAAGAGTAGGCTCCCCCACCCTTGTGGAGTCTCGGCTCTTGCTAAGTCATAAATTCTTGGTATATTTGGCTTATGGGTTGTTGAATATAGTCTTGGTGTTTAAGTAGTAGCCTTTAGGTTTGATCTCAGGCCTCACCTAGATTACACCAAAAAGTTACCAATTCACCATGGCTAAAAAAATATTATTATTATTATTATTGTCCCCTTGTGGGACGACCAAGTGGTTGGAACAATGGGATGTTATACCCTCCACTTGGTTTCACATACTAAGGGGGGGAATATTTGGCCTGGTGTGATAAGGCTTGAATAGTAGGCTCCCCCACCCTCATGGAGTCTCGGCTCTTGCTAAGTCATAAATTACTAGTATATATGGCTTATGAGCAATTGGATATACTCTTGGTGTTGTAGTGTCAGCCGTTATATTTGATCTTGGGCCTCGCCCAAATTCCTCCAACAAGTTATGGATTCACCATTGTAAAAAACTATTATTATTATTATGGTGGAATGTTAATATTTTTTTTGAATTAATGGATTAAAATTTTATTTAAAATCCCATTTATGTAAATACACATAAAGTAAATTAATTAGAGCCTGTAACATACCCCCTTGAGATGCAACATGCCTCCTTGGAAAATTTTATTTTTCATTCTAACTTTCCCCCTTTTTTTTCATCTGGGTGTATTAATGGCTTAGTCCCCTCCTTTGGGTAGGTCTCCTTCTCTGCTTGGGGGGATCCTTCTAAGTCTGTGGAGACCGAGCTAATGGGTCAGTTTCATGGCATTGACAAACCATGTTTATATGAGAAGGTTGTTTCCATATGAAAAGGTTCCAGTCATTATAATTGCAATTGATTTTATAATATTTCATCAAGACTGCCCCCAATTTTGTGATGATGGCTTTATTTTCTAAGAGGAAAATCATTTTTGTGGTAGCCTGGCTTTAGAAGATTGATTAGGGTAGTAGTGCAGTTAGGTTGTTTGTAATGAATACTTTCTAACATCCATATTGTGGTTTTGATTAATGATCAGCCCACTTCCTTTATCAAAAGGGAATATGCTTCATATTTTACTTTATATACATTATTGATATGAGCTCTAAATCGATGCAGACATTGTTAGTCAATTGCTTTACCTATTCAATGGATCTCATTCTTATGAACTGCATACACAATATTAGTGCAATATATTTTTTACTTCACGATATTTTTGTGGTCTTTAGACTATTGAATGGAATAATTGTTATGTTTTCTAATGTTTACACACCCAATCATCTCCTTTGGTCTCTAGTGCACCCCAAACAAATTATTTCCATCATAATAATTTGTTGGGCTAGTTCTACCTTTAAGTGTATCAAAATCTAGAATTTCATACACCCAAAGGGTTGTGGACAACTCATACATATATCAGATTCACTTCATTAACAAGATATAGTTGCAGGTTTCATAATTGGATTGGCATTGTAACAAGATATAAAAATTCAAATAAACAAGAAAGAGTTGCAGGCAGATCATATGTATTTTAGATTCACCCATTATCATGGTGTAAACATAATGCATCTCATGGATAGGAAAATGTAAATTTTTAGCTGTAATTGATGGCATATGTAAGTAGAATTTAACTAGATGTTAGGAACGGTGGTGCAATACATGTTACATTATTTGATTTCTAATTAACTAAGAATCTCATAGGTCTATACAATGCACATTATATAGCACAAGCACTTAAATAGATATTAATAAGGTTCCATAGCATGGTTGTTAAGAAACCAATACATATAGCAACATGTTGTTGTATCAATGCATCCTACCTAGTATTAAGCATCCCATAGGTTTGTTTCGGGCATAAAATGCACAACGCAAAGCACAAGCACATAGTTGGATACTATTACACATAGTGGCATGACAAGGTTCCATGAACAACAATAAATGTAGCAACATGCTATTGTGTCAATGCACCTGGCTGGTATTGAAACAACAACAAACTCAAGCCCGTATGACAACATACCCAAACAGGTTTAAACATTGTGTCCTATCCGGGGTAAAAATAACTATCATGTACAAGTCATCCAATGTTGACATATGGAGTTTTGTACTATTAGTCTGTTGTAGTATTCTGTGAAAAAACAACTCACCCCAAATATTATAGAGGGACAACATATGCTAGAATTTAGACCATCGTACCGAGGGTATAGTCATGCAATTTGATGCTACATAAATTGTGCATTGTCTCTGTTATCCCCACAGTCCTTAGTGAGAAATGATATTTGTACAAGGGAGGCTTGGTAATAATACTTGCATAGTCCTTAACATAAAAAATTATCCAAGGAACCTCCAGAAACAACTTTATGATACCACCACAATGGCACAAACATATCATATGACAACATAGCTTATATAGGGAAATATTAGGAACTGGGCGATAATTGACCACAATTATTAGTATATGTAATTTGTGCATAAAACAAGAGGTGTCACTTTAGATGGCTTTGGAAGCAATAAATTGTGTTTGAAGCAACTAGGGAGGCTTCACCCTAACATTATGATGTATTTCAAAGTATGAGGTACCTAGAGGTCTAGTCTTAAGGAGGTCTTCTTGTTATTTGGTAAGGCATGTACGCCATCCAATTAGTGCCTCACAAACAAAAATTTTAGCAAACCATGTCTGGTTTTGTCTAAAATTACTAAATGGCAGGGGTTCCTATACATCAATGTAATATTGTGTCCTATTATAGTTAGGTATGTTAGGAACAACACAAGAGAATTTGGGGTAACCTAATCAATAAAAACACTCACCAAGGTGTGACTTGGACTAGGAAATGGGGCCAGGTTCATGATTTTCCTCCCAGCCATTGATAGATTGTTAATAATGCAGTTGCCACCCCCTAGCATGTGAAACTTTTCCCCATGTCCAGAACTCTAGGGAGTCCATAGGTCTAATCCAACCTCTCCACTTCTGGAAAAAGATACTCTCTTGCAGGTTGGTGCAAGGACTCCATAGGTAAGCCACTTCCACCCACCAGATAGTGAGGGGATCTAGAAGTAAGAACCTCCACCCTCACTCAGTTTCGCAACTCTAGAGGCAAGCCACCTCCACCTACTATCTAGTGACGAGCACCAATGGTGATAACTTCCTCCCTCACTCAATTCATGGATTCCATAGGCTTTCCTCCACCCTATGTTTGTTGTTTCAATAGCTCCACCCATGTTAGGGAATCCAAAGTCTATTGTAGTTTGAGTACCTATTGAGGAGACTAGTGCAAGGTATCTAGAGGTTTGCAACCTCCACCCACTAGCCATTAAGGGATTCCAAAAGAAAAATCCTCCACCAACTTCTATAATAATGACCAACAATAACTACTTTCTAATGCCCTCAATATTAAGTAATGATCTTACAATGATGCCTCGACACCTATTTTGATTAGAGACCAAATAATCCTTGAGAATTAAGTCTCATCCCTAGTTTGAAATATCTTACAACTTGCACAAATATTTCTAAATTATTATTAAATTATCATGCATTCTATATGTTTGTAATAAATACAAATATTACACCAATTCAGAGGTTTCCAAACCACACAGAGCATTATATAAATTAGGGCATAAGTAGTCCAAATGGTTTTAATAAATCCAGGCATTAACAAGTTCATATGTTTTTTCTCATCCACTTCTCATTTCAATGAAATCCTTATCTTATTAGCAATAGGATTTGATCATTCCAAAAGAATTGTGTAAAACAGCTAGCTAAGAGAAATAAGCCACACCCTTTTTACTATGATAATGGCAACATGATAGCATTTCAATAAGAAGACAGAGGAATAGTGCAATGGTTCCAAGCGACCACAACCTAGAAATTGAGTGCATACTGTAGTTGCAGTAAGAATGGAGTTGACATCTAGAGTATGAACCATGATCACAACTATTGGGCAGAAGGGTGAGATGAGTGCAAAATCCAGTGGCCTTGTGTTTAACCTTTTGTTGTAAACTACACATTCAATTGTATGCCTTTTGTTGTAGCATGTTTTATCCTCTTTTGTGAACCCCTTCCCCTTCTTCTCCACTACCTTCTACCTCTCTCGCTGCGTGTGTTTTCTTATGGCTCTTTGTGTGTCCTCCTAGTCCTGACTCCCTCCTTTTCTACTATTCATTTCTTACTCCTCGTAGTGAGGGCTTTTCCCCTCTAGATCAACCAGAGGTATCCCCCTGTCCTCCCTTGGCCTTTTCATTGTTGATGAGTTTGCAAGCTAGTAATTTTTTTTCCATTTGGCCCCCCTCCCTCTCCTTGCTTGCCATTTTATTTTTTTTCCAAGCTCATTCTAGAATCTTCAATATGTGAAGGAGAATATCCTCCACCATGTGTTATTAATTCCATAAATATATGTCAGTGTTTGGAGAATCCTTAACTACACAGTGAACCGCATTCCTGCAAGCATATTGAAGTTTATTCGGTCTAGCTTGTTGAATTATATGCATCATATCAGGTTGGTGTTGTATCATATGTGTTATATCTCGTCTAATGATAAAATTAGGCCTATAACCTTAATGTGCACTTCATACAAAGAACTATTTATTGTCAAATATTGTCACACCCTACCATTGTTCTTGTTCCTTGATTGGTGTTGTAAATTGGGTTAGTTTAGTTGTTAAGAATATTTTCAGGGTCATATATACCAAGATAACAAATAGGGTGTTCACAATAGCCATGCGAATGTAACATTAAACAATACACATACAAATGTAAGGTGACTGAGACCAAATTTACATTATATACTTGCATGTCTCAAAACCGGGACCATTAGCACAATGTCTACATATTTGGAAAGATAATCGAGGTCATTATAGAGCCTATAGATGACATGATGGGGCCAGGTGGCCTTTGTTCTAACTTAGTACCCCACTTGATGTGACATGTGGACTTGGGTTCCATGTCAAATGCCATGCGGTAGTTACTTAGTAGTGCTAACATGGTTCCAAAGGGGGAAAACTTCAAATGACCATATCTTGACCATTTTGACTTTGATTTTAATAATGTTTACATCGCTAAAAAGCTCTTGTGCAATAGAAGGTAATGGTGATCTCATAAACGAGCTTTGAGTTGAATAATAAAATCAAAATTTGGTACCCTATATACTAAGTAATGTATAAAGGGGGTTGAGTATGGTATGTAAAGGGTACCTTTACTCTTGGGTATGATATTGTATTTCATGGATTTCAAGGGAATTGCATCTCTTAAATACTCTTGAGCCTTACTATCTAGGTTTAGATTTGTAGAGGCCATTTTATGATAGCCTTTTGATCATAGGTATAAGGATGAAAGTTGGGGAATAAGGTTTTTGATTCATGAAATATTGGGAAAATCCATTTATTGATTCCAATCCCTTGGATTTTACCTTAAATCCCCAAGTTCTCATAATTCAAATTTCCGAGGAATGACTTTACGCAAATGTGGCACGCACTACTTATTGTTTTTATTAACATCCAAACTCTATTCCATGTGCTAGCTTTCGATAAGAGATTGATATTGTATTTCTAGTGGAGTATCTAGTGGACAATCAATAGGGACCTTGTCTCTTATTCCCTCATTCTAACTTCAATTATGTGAGTTTTCCATCCATTCCCTCCAAACTTTTTGAATACTTTCTTTGAGTTTAAATTTTCCTCTTAGTTGGATAGTTAGAATCAGTTGCATATCTCATAGTTATGACAATGCTCACACCTAAAGGGTATGCTTTCATAATATAGTGTTCGATGAAAATTTGTACTCCTATTATTATGACCCTCATCTCCACCAACCTTTTACTAGTCTCTAAATCCATAATAATCCAAGCCATTCAAAAATACCCTATTTCACAAAAAGAGAAATTAGTTTCAGAAAATGTGCCAAGAGCATTCCCTATTTCCTCAAACAATTTCTCTAACCACAAGACTAGTAGGAGTCTTCGAATTCTAACTCATAAAGGCGAGATATCCACTTTAGTATATTGGGAATAAAAATTGATATGCACTTTTTCAAGAAAAAGAGTTTGTGAAACCCACTTCTAGCATTTATGAAGGATTTTAACAATATCTACCTTGCTCTAAAATTCTATACCAACTAACCCTTTGCTAGAGACATGATGTAAGAAATGTATCCAACTACGGGCTCAATATTAGATTTGGTTTAATCTTTTAAATATTCATTGTTCATCCTTTTACCAAGAAACTCAACTATAATTGTGATTTCTTCGAAATACATTATATCATTTAACTACATGATACAAGTGAGATGACGAAGCTATCTAAGAAATACAAGTGGTCAATGTTGAGTTGGAAAGTGTGGAAAAGAGGCTACTATTGGGACACGAGAACCCTAAGATATGTCATTGTCACTACTATGATGAGAATTATGTAGTATGGAGCAACTAATAGACACATTGGCGAAAACACTCCACAAATATCCACATTATCCCTGTCTATAAATGATGGATCTCTTGAGGAAATGTATAGCAGATAAGGGGATTCTTGATTTTGAATGATGAAAAACTAAACGAAAGAGGAGACTTGAGAAAATAACATGCTAGTTGAGATCATGAGCACATTGGGTATGTTTAGGAAAAAAGTGACTTGAGTTTGTCCATGGGAGCCCAGGGATGTGAATCCATAAATCATATAGATAAGTATTATGTTTGAATAAATATCTTATCATGATTGGTAAAATTCGAGGTAAGTCTTATGCATGGAAAAACAAAGGGTTTTAATATGATTGTTTATTGATAAGTTTTGTAGGAAATTAATATAATGACAAAGGCTTGAAGGTGGCCAGATAATGAAAGAAAAATCAGACCATGTTGATGGTGCAGCTAAAGAAGCATTGAGAATTGTTGTTGCCATAAAAAGAGAGAAATAGTTGGAATGGTGTTGTTGTGATGAAAATAATGCCAAGAGTTAGTGTAAACACCAAAGATGGTGTTCCCTTAATGGATAGGGGATTTAAATATCCATACTTTGACCCTTGAGTTAAATTGTAATTACTTAAGTTAATGAGATTGTACTGCCTCTATTAGCATTGAAGTGTCATTATTGTGACAAAGATTAATTGGATGCATCCAAGAACAGTATATATGTGATCGAAATGATTAATTAAGAAATAAAATAATTTGGAACATAGGACCCACTAATATGGGATATCATACCATGAGTGGGAAAATGATGAGGGCATTGTTAGGGATTTTCTTAATAGCCTTCCCCCTCTGGCCCAAGAACAATGGATTTTTAAGGAATGGGTAGTTGGAATAATCACCCTCATGAATATGGAAATGGGGTGGTAACTGGAATAATGTTATAGAATTTAATGGAAATAATAGGTTGAATACATTCCTTGGATTTTGAAGGTGACCCATGGATTTCCTAAGGCATTAAGGTAAATATGGGACTATAGAGCAACAAACTGCATTGACTATGGAAAAATTTAGAATGGGGCAGTGACTCATTATGGGGAAAGGGTGTGACACACAATGTACACATAGTAATTTATACATACATGCATGAAGAGGGAGACACCCATGAAGAGCAAAGACACATGGGTTCTTGAGTAGGGAGAATCATGAGTGGAATGTTGCTAATATTGAAGGAAATTATGGTTGAAGGATTATGGGTGATTAAATTTAATATTTGTTACCCAAATGTTCCTACGAAATTGGCAATTGTAGATTGGAATGATATTGGTGTGTTTTGGGCTCCGTAAAATTAAATTTTACTTGTTAAACACTTGAAAACAAGATTTGGAATCTAGTTGGGCATAGTGAGTTGTGATTTGATGTGTGCTAGTTAAGCATCATAAGAAAGAGGTGAGGAAACCACTGAGAGACTATAAAGTGGTGAAGGGATTCCCTTATATGCTTTGCTAAACAATTGAGAGGCATTTGGAGATTGTAGAGGCTCGAGCTTAGTTGGGAAAGGAAATCCTTAACTCTACCCTATGTGTGAAGGAGAGTTGCATTTACCTATCCTGATTGCTAATGATTATCAGTTATCCCCTTGTGTTATGATGACCTAGATAGGGGGTGGCCAACTATAGAAAGTGGATGTCTAGTTAATCCTATGGTTGAATGGAAAAGGCTCATTCCCATTTTCATTGCTAGCTTGAAAACTTTAGATAACTGTTCCTTAGGTTCATGTTATTATTGTTCATTTTCTCTTTGGATTTTTTATGGTGAAATTAGAGATGGAAATTTTCTTACATGATTATGGCACACACACACATTCATGAAAAGATCTAAAGTTGTGTTTGAGTTATATATATATATATATATATAATATTATATATATATATATATATATATATTTATATAGATATAGATATAGATATAGATATAGATTATTAGCATGGATTGATACATCCAAGTTTACAAAGTTTTTTTTGGGAATATAATTGATGTCTAAAGTGGAGAAATTAATTGTGCGTTTACACACAAGGACTTGCATAAATTTGAGTGGGTAGTAACCACTTGTAAGTCTACATGTTTGCATTTTTGTGCTAGGAAATACATAAATAGTGTATGGCACTAACTCTTTATAAGTATGCTTAATTACATATGAATCCTAGTGGGAAATAATTCTTGGTAAGTATATGTATTTAAATGAGTATAAAAAATGTGTAAAATTGCCTTATTTTCTAGAATTAAATTTGAGGCTTCAATTATATAAGTTCATATGTATTTGAGCAAGGTTGACATAAATTTTAGAGCTAGTAAACTATGGTAAGAAATTTTGATAATAATCCATTTCATAAGTGAAATTCCCCTTAATGCATTGGACATATTTATGTTCATGAATTTCTTATAGACAAAGAAAAGAATTATGGGAAATAATTGTGATTATTTGGAACTCGATGCAAAGAGAGCTCTATGGTAATTTGATTTATTTGCTTAGTAGAGATACTCCTTTCTAATGTTTAATGTAAATCCTCTTGGATTTGACGTAATAAGTGTAAAACCTTCTCTGTTAACTGAATGTCCAAAATTTTCAAATTTTACCGACAACCAATAATGTCATAGGGGTAAAAAGTTGAATAAAGTTTGCAAAAGGTAAAAAATATTAAATTTCATCGAGGACTAATGAATGGAATTTGTACAAAAATTTTGGAAATTAGCTACACGCGGTCTATGGTTTTACCTCATTACTAGTTGGGAAAAAAATTGGGGTTATACCTCATTCACAGTCGAAAAAACATTTGGGGTTTGAACTTGTAAAAAATTAAGGGGTTTATCTCATCCATAATACACAAAAAAGTTTGGGGTTTTTTCTCATGGACAGTCTGCAAAAGTTTTGGGGTTCTACCAAATGGGTGTTCACCAAATAGTTAAGGGTTTTACCTCGTGAGCCATGAAAAGTTTTGAGTTTTATCCCATTGCCAAAAAGTTTCAAGTTTTACGTCACTGGTGAAAAATGTTTCGGGTTTTACCTCATCCACCATGAAAATTTTTCAGTTTTACCCTATCGATGATTGGGAAATATTATGGGTGTTACTATGGCAAACTTATGGATTTTCTTGATGGTGGATGAAACCTTTGGAACTTTGCAATTTAGCATGTGGTTTTTCTTCCTATGGGAGTTTAATTTACACATGGTTAAGAAAATGGGAGTTTTATTTACACATGGTTAAGAAAATTTGTTTTTGAGTAAGGCAATAAATTCAAATCTAAAGAGAGTTCTATTATGTACACTTTTATAGATTTCAGTGGTCAAATATTCTATAGAGAGTTCTATTATGTACACTTTTATAGATTTCAGTAGTCAAATATTTGGGTAGAGAAGGTCCCTTGTCCCATAAACAAGGGCATCTCATACATCTATTTGATGTTTGGCAAGTCCCTTGTCCCATAAATATAGGCATCTCATACATTCATTTGATGGTTGGCTTGGTTGTGTCCTTAAAAATATATTGGTGTTGTTGTTGCTATTATTATTATTATTTCTCTCCTCATGGGATGACTGAGTGATTGGTGCAATGGGGTGTTATCCCCTCCACATGGTTTCAAATCCCACGAGGAGACAACTTTGGCCCATTGTGAAAGGGTTCTTGCTAATTCATAAATTCCTGATATGTATGGGTTATGGGTTGTTGGATATACTCTTGCTATTCATAAATTCCTGATATGTCTAGCTTAGGGGTTGTTGGATATACTCTTAGTGTTAGCTTATGGGTTGTTGGATATACTCTTGGTGTTATAGTGGTAGCCACTAGGTTTGATCTTGGGCCTTATCCAGATTTCTCCAACGAGTTATTGATTCATCATGGTTTATATATTTGTGTGTGTGTGTGTGTACTGTAATATTCCCAATTTTGGTGAGTGCAAAATTGCTAAGGGGCTTACCCAATTTTGGTAAAAAGGGGGAAACTATTATTTTTATTAGAAAGTGTGGAAAAATAATATTTTATTTTAAAAGGGAGGCAAATTATTATTTTATTAAAATGGTGGAAGATGTCATTAAGTGGAAAATGGCCCCCCACTAATAAAATAATATTAAAAAATATTCTATAAGGATGGAAAGAAAATATAAAAAGAGGAGGGACTCATTTTGTGGAGCATATTTTTGACTATCACACTTCTCATTTCATCTTCTCTTGGAGTTGTTTACCACAAGGATCAGAGTGCTATTTAGCAGGAGAAATTCCAAGTGGAATTCCACCCTCATTTTGGAGAACTTCAAGTGTCTCCCTAGTGAAGTAATTTGGGGGGTCCAATTCAAGATTTCCAAGGAGCTTATTGTAGGTGTTCACCCAGTTATGTGCACTCCTTGGGTGCAGAGGAAATTCAATTTACACATTGGAGGATCAACTATTGTGGGTTGGAGCTTCAGCTATTTTGTAGGTGGTTCTCTCTTTTGATGTCAGTGAATTTGCAGTGGATTTGCAAGGCTAGAGATTAGCATTATTTGTGGGTTGAATTCCTTATTTCTGGTAGTGCACACTACTCACTAGTGGAAGCTTGCACAGGGACAGAGGGTGGCTAGTTTCCATAGGAGATTGGACTAGAGAAAAAGGTAATTGCCAGAGGATATTTTTTGTGGGATTTCAATGGAAATTCAATAAAGGATTTGGGTGCACCATAGCAAATATTTTCATGTAGAGTGCACAACCAGCTTGGGAGGATAATTTACACTATTTGGGGCTATCGGGTCAGCTATGATCAACCCAAGATTAATTTTTCAGGTTTTTGTGGGTATTTGGAGGAGATGCCATAGCTGAAGTTTCAAAATTTTCTAAGCAATATACAGGGCATAAATCTAGTAGGGAGTATTGCTAGCTAGAGAGCCATTTGTACCATTTTGGAGGCTTTCTTCATCATTTAGATTCATCCCAAACCATTTTTAAGTTTTTTTTCATTTTGAGAGAGGAGTTCAGAGTTGAAATTTCAGAGCATTTCAGGCATTATTTTGAGAAGAACATCCATTTCCATTTTGCATTCTATAAGAAATTTTCTAGGCAATGCACATTATCAGTTTGGAGCCATATCAACAATTGGGTCAGTTAGATTTCACCTGGAGTTTTCTTAGCTTGCATAACAAGCTCTGGTTCCATTGTTCTTACTCATTATGTACCCATATTTCCATTGACTAATAAAACGACTCAGGTATTCTGCTCATTTTCTCTGGTGTTCTGATTTGGGTGTACTCTCTTTAATTTTTAATTGTTGTTCCCAGTTCATGTTTTTGGTAATTATTGTTATTTTCCAATTAGGAATATTATAGTGGCATCAGAGCATGACCTTGGCCATTTGTGGGAAATATAGCAAGATCATTAAGGTGTTGGGCATGCATGCACAATGACTAGTGGGACTATGGGAATTCTAGTGGCTCAGAGAGAAATGAGTACATAGGAAATCTAGGATGAGATCCATAAGAACAATGAGAAAATAATAGAATAAAAAAATAGTGTTGCCTTAGTTGAGTAGTGGTAAGGTGATAAACCGGAACCATCCTCACTTTTATGATAGATACCCTAGAGTTAAGCATGCTTCAGGAGAAGGAAGTCACATACATGCATGTCCAATTCAGCATAACGACACCCATGCATTTCGCCAATCTAGCCATCCCACCATGCCTAAGTTTCTAGATGAACCTGAGAGGGAGAGAGAGAGTCATATTGTAATACCCCTTAACATAATGATTCGATTATAATTAAATGTGCATATGTTTATTTTGATTAACTACACTACATCGATATATAAACAAACATTTTAATTATGAGTAATTTATCACTAATGATGGTTATTTGTAAAGTTGTAATTATGTTTTATTTTGTAAATAAAGACAAATATAGGAAATTCATGGTTGAGTACAAACACTTGAAAGAGAAAAAGGTTGTAATTTAAATTGGGAAAATTATTATTATCCATCAATAATTCCCAAGTCCTAGGAATATAATCTCGATGATTATATTTAATTTAGGAATAATTTATGATATTGGACAATTAAATGTTTCCTAGAAGAGTGGAAGTTGTCCTCAAGAGTGGGAAACAAGAGCTCATTAATGAGCAAATAATTACCTACCTGCCACCTATTGGTGAGGTGGAGGCAGTTATTAACCACCAAAAGAGTGGTAGATATGTAATATTTGGTTTTTACTTGGAAGTTGTCCTCAAGAGTGGGAAATAGGAGCTCATTAATGAGCAGATAAGTACCCACCTTCCACTTGTTGGTGAGGTGGAGGTGGTTATTAACCACCAAAAGAGTGGTAGATAGATAATATATGGTTTTTACTTGTTTTTGTCTCATTAATCTGGAGAGGGTAATTGAAGAGATTAAAGAGAAGCAAGAAGTAATAGACCTAAAAAGAATTGCAGACCTATTTGCTCGGGGGGAGTAGTATTTTGTGTCAAGGTTTAGAGGAGCCAAGTACTTGAATCTTAATTTCCTTAGAAAAATTGTTCAATATGATGAAGAATTGCAGACCTAGTTGCTTGGGGGGAGCCATTTTGTTTGTCAAGGTTAGGAGGAGCCAAGTACTTGACTCTTAATTTCCCAAAAAAATTGTTTAAGATGATGTTTCTAACTATGTTCTTAGCTAGTTCACTAATTCTTTTAAGTTAATATGAAGAATAAAAAGAATAAGAGTTAGGAATTATTACATTGCTAAAACTAAGAATATGTTCTGTCTTCTTTCCTTTTGTCTATAGTTATTTTAAAGAAAATAATTTTATGACAAAAAGGAACATTATTCCTTATAAAAATATAAATTTGAACTTGATAGAAATAATATTGTCCATCGTATTACTAATGTGTAATAATATTATATATATA
>APFE031107346.1:35201-47103 GCA_000404065.3 Pinus taeda
GGTTTAAGTGTATCAACTGAATTCCAAGTAAGAAAATGACCTCATGACATATTTAATATTAAAGGTTTAAGTGATGGTACATTAGGAATGGCATATGAATGGATAGAGAACAAAGCCCTTTGTAGTGTTACTGAATGAATGGATAGAAAACAAAGCCATTTGTAGTATTATTGAATAGTTTTCAGTTGAATTCCAAGAAATACCATAAGAGGATGGCAAGAAAATGACCTCATGACATATTTAATATTAAAGGTTTAAGTGATGGTACATTAGGAATGACATATGAATGGATAGAAAACAAATCCCTTTGTAGTATTATTGAATAGTTTTAAGTTGAATTCCAAGAAATACCATAAGAGTATGGAAATAAAATGACCTCATGACATATTTAATATTAAAGATTTAAGTGATGGTACATTAGGAATGACATATGAATGGATAGAAAACAAAGCCCTTTGTAGTATTATTGAATAGTTTTCAATTGAATTCCAAGAAATACCATAAGAGGATGGTAAGAAAATGAACTCATTACATATTTAATATTAAAGGTTTAGGTGATGGTACATGAGGAATTTTTATAAACGTTAGTTAAATATACAAGAGTTGTAGTAGTAATTGAAAAGAATGGTTATAAAGTAATTGATGGTGATTATACTATTAAAAAAAATTGGTAACTATGAGGGTCTTTACACTGATACTTTTGTGGATTTTTTGAGGTATTTCTCATATGGGATCGTGGAGTATGATGCATTAGATCCCAGGTTTAGGAGGTTTCTATCATTTGGGTAGTTTTTTCATTTGAAGGAGAAACATAGATCAGGAGTTGGGTCTTCATATAGAGGGGGACAATCAAAGGATGAGATCTGGAGGGACCTTCGAAGGAGGAATTTTTTCTTTATAGATCAGAAGCCATGGATCCTAAGGCGCAAGTACACTAAGGGAAAGGCCCGCTTCATGGAGGTGATTCTTGACATCAAGCATGAGGAGGAAATGACATGTGAGATAAATAATATCAATAGTTGTGAGGAGGACTTAGGTTGACCTAGTGTGACTCAGGAGTCACCATTGTTGGAGAGCTCATTGATGGCTCAGGTTGATACATTTACAAAGAGGGTATAGCATACTCCCATAGGTCCATCCACTAACAAGTTGTCAATAAGCACATAAGTACCTAGATTCATGACAGAGTTTCCAGACGGAAACCACTTTCAACAACATGGAGAGCACCTTTAGGAGCGTGAACTAAATGAGGATGTTATACGCGATGAGCTATCTATGGAGGGACAGCTAGTTACTCCTGTTGGGCCCATGGTAGAGGAGGATAGGCAGTAAAATTTTGGGCCTTCCATCGATGGGGAGGAGATAGATGTGCAGGTAGCTAGCAGAGTTGCAGTACATATAGTAGCTCTCTTCAAGCTTATATAGATGTGGCTTGCAACATTATTAGGTTACCTTCACACAATTGAGAGAGGTAGGGAGGGTTACCTAGATGGATTTTATGCATTGATCGGGATCGTGGGACGAGGTGACACGAGTTGCGTAGGGCGCAACAATTGCATGATGAATTTATTAGGTGTATAGGTGTTCTTGCATTTGATCCCTCTCACGGAGTTGGGTGGCAAGAAGTATTGAGTTGGTACTCAGTGGAGCAGGCTAGGTGTCTAGATATATCCATGGTTATAGTTTAGCAAGGGTCATGAATTACCAGAGGGATTCAAGGGCCATATTATTGTTGGGATCTATGTGGTATTCCCCATCACATCATGGATTTGGTAGGTGATGGTAGTAGTTGCATGATGGAATTGGTGATTGGGCACACACACATTTTCATATCCCCTTCAGAGTTCTCGAAAGCACTAGTGATAGGATGGATTAGCAGGGGTGTGGGAAGATTTCATGAGTTTTCATGGTAGGTTGGCAATGCATGGGGTAATAGGATGATCAATGTACTCTGGTAGGAGTTGGTTGGAGGAGGTGGAATCGACAAGCCATCAGACAGTGTCTTGTATGGAGTTGAGGATTTTCCACAGATATAGGGGACACCGAGCAACAACACTGTGGGGAGACCGCCATTGGCACTAAGGGAGGTTTTCCTATCAGATCTCTTAGGGAGGATTAGGAGGGGAGGTCCACTCATCCAAGCTTAAGGAGATGAGATGGTGATACTGATAGGATGAGGTTTGATTCATATTGACTCAGTCTTAGACTATGGCATATAATGGTGTATAGGGTTATGCAAAAATTTACAGTGGTACAGAGGAGCACGGAGGTGCATGGTGGTGTGCATTGGTGTGCAAGGTCGCACCATGGGGTAGGAGGAGTGGTTCAAATCGTAATACATTTCCTCATAGTGTGACAGACACATCGATACAAGAGGGATGCCAATTGATCCAGGATGATGCGGTAACATGTAACGAGGTCCAACGATGCACAAAGATGTGCAACTGGGTGCAGTTGTATGTTGGGGTCATGAGGATACACGGTTATATGCAGTAGTGTGTGGGGTTGCAATATAGACTAGGGGAGTGTTAGTAGTAGGGATATTCCTTTATGAGGAGGTTAAGCATGCCATTGAAGTGGGCATACCCCAGTTTGGAGAGTGGTTTGGTCACATGGTTGGTTGTGAACTTCCATATGGGTTCTTGGATATACCCATCAGAGACCACACATCTATCACTCTTCATAATTATGGAATGACATAAGGGATGTGGATATTGTCTCTTGATGCTCTCATCATGAGTAAAAAGACACATGAGGTTCGTCTAAGACAGTTGGATGAGACATAATGCATCCGGACAAAGACCTTCCAATTATGGCATATGCTCAGGGCACGAGTTGGAAAATGCGGGATTGGGGATGGTTCGATCTTTTGTAGAGGTAGCATGTGCTCTGTCCTTGAGCTCACACATAGATATATGCATGACACACTTTGGGCAGGGCATCCTGAGGGGTTATAAGATCATATGCAACAAGTCATGGATTTTCCTTACAAGCATATGTTTAGAATCTAGGCATTAATAGGGTGTGCGATCAGGAGACAGTATAGTAGATATCATTGTGTCGTATGACAGGCGCGGAAAAATTTAGCATGCATTATATTTATTCATGATATACAGAGTCTATATATATGTGGTATGTAGGGACTAGAGACGACACATGAATGGATTCCAATAGCTGCCAGAACTATGTCATAGCAAATCTGGTTATTAGATTTGGGGATTCAGTTGGATGATAGGTCACTTTATTTCATGATGAGTGGAGTCATGGAAGAGTGTGATCTAAATCACTCTCAGAGGATCATTGAGGCCTTCATTGTGTGGCAAGGTAAGTTTTCACTATTGGTGCTTAGGATCGGGGTTAGCTTTGGATGGGCAGGTTGTGACATCATGGAGATGCCTGGGAAAGATGTGTTTGGACTTTATATATATTTCTCCATCACGTTCCAGGAGAGGAGGACATGATATGAGCGCAATGAGTAGTCAGTTATGTAGTGTCAGCATGGTGGCATTCTTTTGAGTTTAGCATGGGACCTTGGCACTACAGGCCTAGGCAATTAAGTTACCATTAGGGATGAGTTGTTTTCTGTAGGAGGATACCAGTTAAATATTCTATTGGGTTTTAGCTTTACGGAGATAATTTCACTTCCTAATGACCCACTGATGGCACGTGGTACTTCATCAATATGGTAGGATAATCAGCTGGGGAGATCATGGACAATTCAGGCAAGCGAGGTTTCCTTTCCACAGGGGTCAGATTATCTATTCAAGAGTCTACTCTTGAAGTGCATGAGATTGATTTCCTAGCAAGGTAACATCTTGACGAGTTGACTATAGTTCCACATGATCAAGGTTCTCTACTTACTTGAGACATGCAGAGGGCTTATGGCGATTATATATTGTCAAATAATGAGTGGAGAGAAGGGGGTTTCAGATGGATCATGATGGTTTGGGACCTTGGTATCATGGGAGTTGTTCATGTGATGGTGGAACAGTAGCGAGGAGTGGTTCAGTGGAACTTTTGGCACCCTGACATTAACTAGGTCATATTGGGGGGCAACAACATATGGTGATGTTACTTGAGGACAACAAATTTTTGGCAGGGAGGACTATAATATTCCCAATCTTGATGAGTGAAAAATTGCTAAGGGGTTTTCCCAATTTTTGTAAAAAAAGGGGGAAATATTATTTTATTAGAAAGTGTTGCAAAATAATATTTTATTGGCAAAGGCAAGAAAATTATTATTTTATTAAAATGGTGGCAAAAGTCACTAAGTGGAAAATGGCCCCCACTAATAAAATAATATTGAAAAGGAATCTATAAGGATGGAAAGAAAATATAAAAGGAGGGACTCATTTTTTGGATCATCTTTTGACTATTACACTTCTCATTTCATCTTCTCTTGGAGTTGTTTAGCACAAGGGCCAGAGTGTTGTTTAGCACGAGGAATTCCAAGCGAAATTCCACCCTCATTTCAGAGAACTTCGAGTGTCTCACTAGTGAGGTAGTTTGGGGAGTTCAAATTAGGATTTCCACAAAGATTATTACAGGAAATCACCTAGTTCTACACAGTTCTTGGGCTCATAGGCAGTTCGATTTGCACATTGGAGGATCAATTATTGTGGGTTGGAGCTCCGACTATTTTGTAGGTGGTTTTCTCTTTTAATGTTGGTGACTTTTCAGTGGATTTGCATGATTAGAATTATTTGTGGGTTGAATTCCTTATTTTTGATAGTGAGCAGAGCTCACTAGTGGAAACTTACTCAGGGCTAGAGGGAGGCTAGTTTCCAGAGGATATTGGACTGGAGAAAAAGGTAATTTCTGGAGAATATTTTGTGTGGGATTTCAGTAGCACTTCAGCAGAGTATTTGTATATAGCATGGTCGATATTTTCCTATAGATCACACATCCAATTTGGGAGGATAATTCACACTATTTGGGGCTTCTAGGTCAGCTAGGATCAACCCAAGATTTTTCAGGGTTTTTGTGGGTATTTGGAGGAGAGGCCATATTTGAACTTTTGGAATTTTTTGAGAAATATACAAGGAAAAAATATAGTAGATCATATATATAGAAGAGAGTGAATTGAACCATCTTGGAGGGATTCTTCATCATCTGGATTCCATTTCTAGTTTTTTCTGGGTTTTGAGAGAGGAGTTGAGAGCTGAAACTTCAGAGCATTCTAGGTATTATTTTGAGCATAACATCCAGTTCCTTTTGGTAGCCTGTAGCATATTTTTTAAGTAGTGTGCATTATCAGTTTGGAGCCATTTAAGCAGTTGGGTCAGCAATATTTCACCTCGGGTTTTCCTAACTTACATAGCAAGCCAAGGTTCCAATGTTCTTATCATTATGTACCCATATTTCCATTGATTAATAAAATTGCTTAGTTATTCTTCTCATTTTCTCTGGTTTTTTTTATTTGGGTGCTTTCTCTTTAATTTTTAATTGTTGTTCCCAGTTCATGTTTTTGGTAGTTATTGTTATTTTCCAATTAGGAATATTACATATATACATACATACATACATACACACACACACACGCATATAATCCCCTCCAATTGGTTTCAAGTTCCACGAGGGGACATTTTTGGATTGTTATGATATGACTTAAGGAGTATTCCCCCACCCTCGTGAAGTCTTAGCTCTTGCTAAGTCAATTTTATAGTATATTTGGCTTATGGGTTGTTGGATATATTCTTGGTGTTTAAGTAGCAACCAATAGATTTTATCTTAGGCCTCACCTAGATTACTCCAATAAGTTACCGATTCACCATGGTTAAGAAAAAAATTATTATTACTGTCTCCTTGTGGGACGACTAAGTGGTTGGATCAACGGGATCTTATCCCCTCCATCTAGTTTCAAATACCAAGGGGGGGCTTATTTGGACTATTGTGATAATGCTCGATTAGTAGGCTCCCCCACTAATGCACAAGCATCAACATCCCCATGTCAAAAGCCAAATATTCAATTTCTGAAATAACGGGATGTGACAGTGTGGTTGAAGATATGTGATTTTCCTTTAATATTGGGGAAATATCGATTGATTGATACGTATTTTCCATTTCAAGAATATAGTTAAAATGATATGAGATAATCATGGATTTGAAATGATCCACGATGATTTATTCTCATTTATAAAATGTAATTTCTTAAGTGTATGGGGGTGGTCATCTAATGATGAACAGACCCACTAGGTAGCATAGAGGTGCCTTATAATATTATAGTGATTAATGTAATGAAATTTGGTTCTTGTGTTAAGTAAATTTGTGTGTGTATCTATTCTTTGTATGGGATTTTATTATATATATAAATTATGTATGTATTTTAGGGATCACATTTATGTTATAAGTGGAAATATTGTTAAAGCCATGAGTTGAGGAGTTGAGAATTGATGTTGCCTACTAATGTTTGTGTGCATGTTGGAGGGAATGAATATGCCAATAGTGTAAGTGTTTGGCGTTGAAGTTTAGTTCAATTGTACATAGTTGACCATATTTGTGAGGCATTAACATTGCATGAAGTGGTGTGAGCTTAACATATCAAACACATATAGGAATAGATGAAACAATTCATGTGGAACATGAATAAATCTTGTGCATGCATATCATCGTGAGCCCAGTTGTTGAGGAGAAATTTCATTGTGGCCTTTTGGCCCTTTAGACTTGCAATTTTCCTTTTAAACCAAGTGACGTATTATTGAGACTTGTAGCTCGAGCTTTGGTGTGGACGTTTGTATCCTACACAAGCTCATAGAAATTATCATTCATGTCATGGAATGGACATAAAAAGAGGTGATGCATCGAGAATTAAGGTTTGATTATGGGCCCATAAACTACATGTCCCAGGATCGAAAAAACATAAAAACGAGAATTGGATGACCCCATAATTCATTTTCATGAGGTGGTATCAGAGTAGGAGAAATCCTGTAAGTAGAGTTGAAGAGGAAACTTAAAACGTGACGATTTGGACTAAATATGTAGATCGAGGTACAAGTTGAAGATCGGTGATTGAAAGGTATTTGTTTTTGTGCAAGTAGCAGGAGAGGAAAGTGAGAATATTTGTAGCCACCTAGAGCAAGGAGTGCTTGAATTGTTCTAGAGGAGAAAACTAGGGAGATTCCAAAATACTAAGTTTAGAGGAGAGAATCTTAGTGAGGTATCGTGTAGCAAGAAGAGAAGACTTGCTACTATAGAGGTTTTTTTGCAATTCATAAGTTAAAATTATTATGAGAAGACTAGGAAGCATATGACCAAGAGGTCATCAATTTTTTTTTTTTTACCTCAGGAGTATGATGCAGGAACATCAACATCCCCAAGTCAAAAGATGAATATTCAATTTCTGGAAGGTCAAGATGTGACAACGTGGCTGAAGATATGTGATTTTCCTCGAATCTTGGGGAACTATAGATTGATTGATATGTATTTTCCATTTCATGCATATAGTTAGAACGATGTGAGAGAATCCTATATCTGAAATGACACACGATGATGTATTTTCATTTTTAAAATGTAATTGCTTAAGTGTATGGGGGCGGTCATCTAATGATGGACATGTCTTCCTAGTAGCGTAGAGGAGCCTTGTAATATTATAGTGATTAATGTAATGAAATTTGGTTCTCGCGTTAAGTAAATATGTGTGTGTATCTATTCCTTATATGGGATTTTATTATATATATAAATCATGTATGTGTTTCAGGGTCAAAGTTATGTTATAAGTCGAAATATTGTTAAAGCCATGAGTTGAAGAGGCAAGAATTGATGTTGCCTGATAATGGTCATGTGTGTGTTGGAGGCGTGAATATGCCAATGCAGTGTCAATGTTAGGAATTGAATTTTAGTTCAACTATATGTAGTTGACCATATTTTTGAATCATTGACATTGCATGAAGTGGTGTGAGTTGAAAAGATCAAAGGCATAGAGGAACAGATGGAATGATTCATGTGGATCGTGAATAATTGTTGCACATGCATAATAGCGTGAGCCTAGTTGTTGAGGAGAAATTTTGATGTGCCCTTTTGGTCCCTTAGACTTGTGATTTTCCTTTTAAACCCTGCAATGTATTGTTGATACTTGTAGCTCAAATTTTGGCATGGAGATTCATATCCTACACAAGCTCATAGATATTATCATTCATGCCACAGAATGGCCATAAAAAGAGGTGATGCCTCAAGAATTAAGGTTTGACTATGCGCCCATAACCCACATGTACTAGGATCGAAAAACATAAAAATGAGAATTGAAGGACCTCATAATTCATTTTCATCACTCACCCTCATGGAGTCTCGACTCTTGCTAAGTCATAAATTATTGGTATATCTAGCTTATGAGTAGTTGGATTTATTATTGATGTTATATAGATGGTTGTTATGTTTGATCTTGGGCCTCACCCGGATTCCTCCATCAAGTTACAGATTCACCATGGTAAAAAATATATTATTATTATTATTATTATGGTGGAATGTTAATATTTTTGTGGAATTAATGGATTAAAATTTTATTTAAAATATTAGTTATGTAAATATAGATAAAGTAAATTAATTGGAGCCAATAGATGACATGATGGGGCCAGATGGCATTGTTTCTAACTTAGCACGCCACTTGATGTGACACATGGACTTGGGTATCATGTCATCCACCATGCAATAGTTACTTAGTAGCCCTAACCTGGTACCAAGGGGGGGAATATTCAATTGACTATATCTTGACAATCTAGACTTCGATTTTATTAATGTTTACATCGCTGAAAATCTATCATGTAATAGAAGGTGATGACGATCTCATAAAAGAGCTTTGAGTTGAATAAGAAAAGAAAAAATTGATACCCTATATACTAAGTAAGGTATAGAAGGGGTTGGGTATGTTATGCCAATGGTACATTTACTCTTGGGTCTAATATTGTATTTCATGGATTTCAAGGGAATTGCATCTTTTAAAGGCTCTTGAGCCTTACTATCTAGGCTTGGATTTGTAGAGGCCATTTTCCAATATTCTTTTGATCATAGGTATGAGGATGAGGTTTGGGGAATAAGGTTATTAATTTGTGAAATATTGGGCACATCCACTTATTTATTCTAATCCTTTGGCTTCTACCTCTAATCCCCAAGTCCTGAGAATTAAAATTTCAAAGGATTTTATTTTATTTGGAAAAAGTGACTATAATGACTTACCCAAATGTGGTATGCACTACTTATTGTTTTTATTAACATCCAAACTCTATTCCTTTTGATAGCTTGTGATAAGAGGTTGATATTTTGTTTCCAGTGGAGTATCTAATGGACAATCAATCGGGACTTTGTCTCCTATTCCATGCTAAAAAGTCCATTCAGCTTAGGCTTGGTGTGGCCCAGGTCAAGTGCGATCCTTGGGTGACTTTGACAGATTAGATACCCCTGGGTTATAGTTTATCAAGCCATGGGTCAAGCCTAGAGGATCACAGACAAATTGACAAAAAAACAAAAAAAAAGATAATAATGAATAAATAAATATATCACAACAATAAATAAATGTTGGAATGATGACACATGGATTGTAATGGCTCAGAATCATAACAAGCAATTTTTACTACTAGGTTTACCATTTATAACGACTCAAAATTACATACATCAACCATGTTATTGTCAACACAAATCTTCATCTAATTAGCATAAAATTTTCAAAAGAGAACATTAGCAGAGAAGACATACCTATAGAGCGAAAAACAAAAATAGATTTTACTAGTGATTGCAGGGTTGTAACATTATCCAGATTCTAATGACCGCAATAAAGTTTTGGGGATGACTCTCCACCCAGCCTTAGCTGCAACCAATATTTCTTGTATTTGTCACCCCTAAACCTTGAATCAAATTACTACTACTACTTCCCTTTGTCTTGCAACATTCCCTTCCTCAAAGAATGAGTGAATGAATGAATGCCTATTATCTCCCTTTTTGCCATAAAATAGAACTAACTATTCTAAAAATGGTAAGGGGATTGGAATTGGATTCACATATGCACAATACATGTGTCATCATGCCAACTTTTATTTCTTTATATTTTATATTTATTTATTTATAATTATCTTTTATTCGTTAATTCTTGTTTATTTATAATTATGTTTTCTTCGTTATTTGTCATTTATTTATTGTTATTATTTCTTTGTCATTTATTGTTTTATTTATTTATGTATTATTATTATTTCATTTATTTATTTATGTATTATTATTATTATTTATTAGTATAGGGCATTACATACTCCCCCCTCTTTAAGAAACTTTGTCTCGAAGTTAAGTTTATTCATTTATTACCCTTTTTTGAACTAGTATACCGACAAGCATCTAAAACTATCTCACAACAATGGGGACATCCTGAGGAATCTCAAGCCTATTTCCCAACTTTTGGAACCATGCATATATCCTCCTCGGTCTATACCATAGCCGCAAGTCTCACCCTAGGGCTTATACCTCGTATGCACCAAGGCAGGCATGCGGTCCTAGTAGTCAATCACTCTGGGCATCTCGCAAGGTTGGTCCATCTCCCTCCACAACTCACTAAGGTGCACATCCCTAGGCATCAAAGTCCTCATGCCCCCTTCTGGACTTCGACATCTTAATCCAATATCAAGCACTCGGCCTCCTCAAGATGGTCCCACAGTGTAATCCCCTGTAACAATAATGATAATATTAATAATAAATAAATATATAATATACTATTAATGTATAAGTAAGTAAATAATAAACATTAAAGAAAAGATATAAAATAAAAAAAAAGAAAAGATAATAAAGTAAAATAAATAATAACATGAAGAGAATATAATAAAGGTGAAATAATGAAACTAGACGTTCTAAAATAAATACATATAAAACCACTTATAAATAGTAAAAATATGTAAAGTTAGTGAAAAGTTAAAAAAAAGGAATAAAATAAGAAATAGTTAAATTAAGAGAAATATTATACCAAGTAAAAATAAAGAAGTAAAGGTTGCATGCTGACACATGGAATGTGTGCATGCGGATCCCTTTCCATCTTTGGAACCGTTTAGTCTATTTAATAGACGATATGGAGGAAGATATTTGTTCATTCCTTTGAAAAGAAAGTGGTATGAGAGAAATAATTCTTTGGCAGTAGTACGTTGATTGAGGGCTCAGTGTGACCAGTTGTAGAAAGATTATGTGCAACTGAACTTACGGTTGGGTGGAGAGTCATCCCTAAAAAAATTGTTGCGATTAGCGGAACTCAAATAGCATTCAACTAAAAAATCACAAGTATGGAATACCATTGATACATGTAAGTCGTCTTTGCTCATGTTTTTAGAAAAGTTTATGCTAAATAGTTGAATAGTTGTGTTCATTATTAATCACATAAATTGATATAATTTGTTAGGTCCCTATAATACTAGTGTATTGCCTTATTATTATTGTCATTGTAGCCCCTTATTGTTATTGTTGTGCCCATGTTGTCCCCATATTGTTATTATTGTGCCCCATACAAGTCCACTATTATTATTGTTGTGCCCTTACATTATTATTGTTATGTCGGCTTTGACTATATTGTGACCCCTTAGGCTCTTATATATAGAAAGGAGGTATTTTCATTTGTATCATCCAAGAATTGTTCATTTGTGTAATGTAAAGTAGGTTTCCTCCTCGAAGAGGCTGATTTTGAAGTTGTTTCTCTATCTTTTATTTTATTTTGTGATTTGGTTGCATAACAATTGGTATGAGAGCTTTGGATTCTATGCTTTCACTACTTCAAACAGGTCATCATGGCATTCTCACTATAACCTTTTTCTACGACGTTTAAGAAGTTAAAATTAAAACTCATTTGAGCCGAAATCTTGATGAACCTTGGGTCCAAATTTCAGATCTTGTCTTGCTATATTTTCAGAGATTGGATCCAAGGAATTTAGGGTTTTTGCAGGCTCCT
>APFE031107346.1:62988-84044 GCA_000404065.3 Pinus taeda
CTAAGATCAAATTCGAATTTTAATTCTCAATTTTAGTTCAGGGACTAACTAAAATTGGAATGTATCCCGAAATTCTATTTATAGCAGTGCTATTTTTAGCACTTCTATATTTAGCATTTATTGTTGCTATTTTCAACATATCTCATCAAGTGGAAGAACTTACCTGCTGAGGATTCCACATGGGAGGAGGTGAACTTTATATAGAAGCATCAAGAACTACTAAAGCATAGAGGATAACACTTTTTTGAAGGAGAGGGGCATGTTAAATCCCTATAATACTAGTGTATTCCCTTATTATTATTTTCATTGTAGCCCCTTATTGTTATTGTTGTGCCCATGTTGTCCCCATATTGTTATTATTGTGCCCCAAAGAAGCCCACTATTGTTATTGTTGTGCCCTTACATTATTATTGTTATGTCAGTTTTAACTATATTGTGACCCCTTAGACTCCTATATATAGAAAGGAGGTCTTGTCATTTGTATCATATTGTTCATTTTTGTAATGTAAAGGAGGTTTCCCCCTCGAAGAGGTTGATTTTGAAGTTGTTTCTCTATATTTTATTCTATTTTATGAGCTGGTTGCATAACATAATTAGTTATATATTTTAATTTTGGGTTGTTACACATAGCTCCTCAAGAGCTATCCATCAAGAGTTACACAAGGCAAGAGAATATTTTCTTATGTAGTGTTGATTGAGTCTATCCCCACCCATATGGTTTACACATTCTCCTGCGTAGGTATGGGCTCCCACAAGATCATTAAATAAACGTCCCTCTCCACCCATTTGTGAAATTCATGTCAATCACCATATCTCAACATGAAACCCATGCATTAGTTATAATCATAACATCATATAAAATAATTTGCATGCCAACTCTTACAGGACATCATGAAAACATAACCTCATTGTTATCACAACATTTTAAATAGTAAACATTTCATGCTCATGCATGTCATAAATCTACATTCAATAATCTCATGTTTCACATCATCATAAGTTATAACATCAACATAGTTGTATCAAAGATATAGTATGACATCACATAATATTTGGAACCACATATCAATATAACCTCATTTTATAACATCATAAATATGAAAATCATCTCAATTCTAGACCAATACTACACTACAAACACTTCTACCATGATTCATCATAAAAATCAATTTCTTTTGCATGCATAAACAATGAATTTCAACAATGAAATAAGATTATTTAACATCTATCTAGGATCTAGGTTATCTCATCAATACAATTAGTTTCATTCTATAACACTTTTCTATTCATCACCTCCTTCCAAGTTGGTTATGCTACAATGGCTATGGTTCATGATCTTCATTCAAAATTTAAGTTCTTTCTTCACCCTTCCTCCATAAATAACTTTATCAAATGTACACTATAACATTGGGATCAATCTTAGAATCTTATCTCTTATTTTTCCAAAATTTTAGTTATCAAAATTATTATTTCAATGTTGTACCATTTTCCTTCCCCTGTTTAAGAGGATATATCCTCAAAAAAATTATAAAATCTTGAATTTTATTCTATGGGAACCTTAAATATATTTCACACCAAACTCACAATTATTTACAGACTATATATTATACAAGAACATTTTCCCTTTGAAAATAAATCATGATAATTGATAAACACTTGTTCAACCACATTCATCTAAACGGACCACAAGAAAATATTCATCAATATGAGTAATACATTACCTCCTTTCGTTTATATTGACACTAGATTTCGATTTCAAAATAACATCAACCTATTGTAGAGGCTGCAAAACCCTCCAAAATTTTGGCCTACACTCAAATTTTGGAGCCTAATGTGGATCCTATGATCAGTCGTTCCTTAGTCACTTATTGGTCAGTTGATGAATTCAAGCTCCCTTCTTGGATGTCAAGAGTCATTCACACCTTTATATTTATATAGCAAGTGTCATCTTAGGGCATGGGAATTATGTCATATCATGCAAAGGGGAGTTTTGGTTTGCCTAAATGGGAAACCTTTGTGAAAATGAGTAGTTCTCATCATATAGACATGTTTCGCACTCACTTCCAAATTTTCATGCACTATTACACAAGTCTCGTCATTATCCTCACAAAGTTTACCGTCGAAGCCACTCTTGTCGTAAGTTTCCACAAAGGTTGTTGCATTAAGGGAAGTATGTTTTCATATGTCCTGGATGACCTAAGTTGTGTTTCCAAGTGTCCAACTGTGTGGTCATAGTCAAGTTCTATCACTGTTCACATCAGTTCCACTGATCCCACACTTAGCCAAATTTTGGACGACCCCTAGTAACCTAGCCTCATCCAACCTTCCTAAACTGCAACCCTCAATATTTTTCCTTGCCTGGTAGAACTACACAATAAACATAAATCCTAGCCTCCCTTAGCCTCCAAAACTATGCAGATGCTTCTTCTAGTTTCCTTCCCTCAGCCAAAGCTCATTTCCTCCAGAAACTATGTAGTTCCTCCCTTCAAGCCTCTCAACTACCCAGTCCCCCTTGCCTCCTAAAACTAGGAAGTTTGTCCTCCCAAGGCCCCATCCTACAGCAGCCACTTCCTGCTTGAACTACGAAATTTTTTTCCTCAATGGGCACTGTGCCAATTTTTTCCTTAGTGGACAATGCACAAATTTTTCCCTCAGTGGACATTTCACAAACTTTTCCCTCAGTGGGAACTGCACAATCTTATCCCACATTCCATCCCAGTCACTAATCCTTCTCCCCTGATGTAATATTAGTTCTGACTCAGTCAATATATTATCATGCAGCATCTTAGACTAAGGGTTTATCAGAATAATGTCATCTTGTCCCAAGTGGATTTCAGATACAAGAATTCTACAATGCTATGGCAAGATGATGAAGAAGGAGATGAGGAAGGAGGACATGCTAGCTGAGACTTAAGTAGCTTAGGAGAAAAGAGATAATCATCAGATAAGAAGACCAAGGAACCTTGGGGTATGATAAAAGGTCATAGATCAGGACCGCATGGAGACTCCATTTGATTCACAACCCTATAGAGGGTAGGTATGAAAAAAAAAGCACATTGTCATGAAGTTTAAATGCACCTCTTAGTGTAGTATGAAGGATAGATTATCATTGTCATATCATTATGTCTTCAGTGACATGTATGGTTGCAAACTCTGAAATTCATTCCATTTGTTTTCGTTAAGTGTTTTGCTCCCTTTGGCAAGATAGGCTATATGTCATCTTTTGCATGATTGTTGTCGCACTTTATGAGTAAGCTCATTTTGGTGGTTTTAAGGTCTCTTCTTTGTGTTTATGAGTTTTCCTAACCATATAAAATATTGTTGCACTCATTCACAAAGTTTTGAATTTTGTCACACAAGTGTCATCACGATCGTCATAAAGTCTACCTTAGGTGTCACACTTGTCATAATTAGTCATGAAGAGGGCACACACAAGCGAAAGTGTTGTTCATGTGTCATGGGTGATCAATTTTGTTGAGTCATCAAGTATTCTAAGTGTTAGGACACAATCAAAGCTTCATCACTTCACCTATCAGTCTCACTTGTCTCACATTTAGCATTTTTTGAAGAAGCTCACTGGCCCTTCAACTTGGCTTCACCCACCTTGCCTGGACTATTCATTGTGTAGTTCCATCCAGTAGGGTGTGACCTTGATCCCTAGATCTACAAAATGCATAGTTAATGTCTCCTAGGATTGTTGTATTGTGCAACTCCTAAGGCTAAGGCCCAAGCTTTCCTTCCAGAGCTGTGCAATCCTTTCAATCAACGTGTCCCAAATTATGCATTACAAAAGCACAAGCAACAAGTTACCTCTCTGTGCCCCTAAACTGTGTAATCCAAAAGGGCACAATTCTTCCTTCACTCTCATAATTGTATGGGGTTTGTTACAGTGGTCACTCCCTCAGTCCAACCCACTATTTCCCATAATTGCGTAGAGATTAACCTCCCTTAATTTCCAGAACTGCGCAAAAGCTACCTTCAGTGGTCCTCCCCTCATCCCAACCCACTATCTCCCAAAACTATGTAGAATCCAATCATCCTTCCTCTCTAGAACTGTGCATAAATCTTCCACAGTGGCCCCTCCTTGAGTCGGAATCACTCATCTCCAAAGCTATGCAGAAGACAGCCTCTTAGCCTAGCCTGAATTGCACAGTATGCAATTCCAAGCCTCAAGCCTTAGCCCTAGCTACTGGGATATGTAATGTTCAATCATTGAGCCTCCCTTCCCAACTTGTAACTCAATTCCAGCTCAGTCCCTGGACCATAATGCACCATCTTAGGCTAGGAGGTTTTCAGTTTGGTGTTGTCTGGTCATGAGTGAATTGCAGATACAGGAACCTGGTGAGATGATGAAGAAGGAGATGAAGGAGGAATACATGCAAAGAAATTCTTGTAGCTAAGCATGCAAGTTGATCTATCAAGGCAAAGCAAAGGGACACCAACTTGTGACCACAACCCAAGAATTGAGATCATTAAAATCCTTGTCACCCAGCCATAAGCAGGTGGAAGACAAGAATATTCTAAAGCAGACATCACTCATAACAACAATAGTGGCTTGGCATTTCCATGTCACTCAAGTAGTCCATGTCAGCAATGTCTTGTCATTTCATGTCATGAGTGGTCATATGCCACAACACTATTGTGGACCATGTATATTATATTCAAATGTATTGTGAAGTGGAAATCCAAAGGACACACATGG
Source organism: Pinus taeda (assembly GCA_000404065.3). NCBI lineage: Eukaryota > Viridiplantae > Streptophyta > Pinopsida > Pinales > Pinaceae > Pinus > Pinus taeda. The sequence goes on from APFE031107346.1 coordinate 67,691, forward strand.
ATATGGAGAGTTATGTAAGTCAGAAAGTCATAGGAAGTTGACAAGTCATGAGAATAGTCAAAGAGTCAAAAATGGGAAGCATCAACCCTTGGTTATCTATAACCCCTCATTGAATGAGAAAGGCACTTTTCACCTTGGCTCATCCTGTAAGGCATTAGAGAGATCAACTAGTTCTTTGAGGAGCAAGGGGTGGCTCCAATGTCCCACTTCTCAGGCTAGTGATGTACATTGTAAACATATGTCTTGAAACTTTTGTTTAATAGCATAATCCTTTTAAGGCCAACACGTTCTTCATGCATGGACTATGAATGTTTCTAAGACTATTATGTGGATGTTTGTATTTCGTGCTTGTTTTCACATGTACTAATATAGTGGAACTATTTCAGTTATTTTAGTGCTTATCTTATTGAGAATGTGTCGTAATGGTTGTTATTGTTGTTGCATCCTTATGGAATATTCTACGGGAGACCAGACAGATCTTTCCTTGTTTGTTGTTTGTAACAACCATCGCATCCATTGTGGACTATTCAGTTGGATGTTAGATGGAGCCTTCTGGTTCATGTGTGTGTCTTCTTGGGTGGCACTATTACCTCTCACCTAAAGGCTCACTTTTCTCCCTCCTTTGCAGTAGAAGAACCTTGACACAGTTGCAATTGCATACTCACCAAGCAAACCTCCCTTGCTTTTTCAAGGCACCATTGCATCACTCTCTTGTGTTGATAGCTAGAGCGAAGGCATATCTTTAAGGATTTGGAAACCAAGTCTTTATATCGTGTTATCTCAAAACCATACCCTGGAAGGCTGTTGTCCAGGAAGACTTCAAGTAACTATTTCAAACCTACTTTAGGCTGAAGCTTAGCCTCTTTAACCTAAGAGGGCTCTCTCAAAAGGGTTAATGATTTTTTCAATTGTAATTAAGATGGCTAACTCTTGCGAAATGAATATAAAATATGAATGGTGGAAACACAATTAAAATCTATCCATTGGGTTTATGGGGTCAACATCATTTCAGTAAGACAATGGTTTCAACCTTGCATAGAAGTCAGGGCATTCAGCATTTAACATATTCAGAACATACCAACTCAAATAGGACCACACAGTCTATGAATGTATACAGGAAGTTAGAGCACCTTAAGTGAATTCTAAGTGATTACACATTCATACCACTGCAAATATTAGGAAAAGAACAATACCACACATTCTGAACATCAAATCCCTCATCAATCTTGAGAAGCAAAGCCAAACTTTCATTACCAAAACAGAGTATTACATAAGCCAAATATCAGAGTTTTTTTCATAAATTTTCCAACCCTTATTACATTGCTGCTCCAGCTATATATAAAGTTCTTCTATCTGATTGAGATTCCTCCTCAAGCATGAGGGAAACTCAAAATCTACTTCTAATGACACCCAATCAACTTTTAACTGCCTATTAAATGTAACAGACTTCAACTAAACTTTCCAGAGATCTAAATCAAGTAGGATTCTAACACCATGTTATGCTAATAAAAGCCTTGGCTATAATTGTTCTCGTTCTTTGACATCTGGTTCCTTTCAGTTTGGCAGTAATGAGTGTTCAAGGCTCCATGCTGGTCTTCTATGCCACATCCTCTCCATTGTCCTGAAATATAGGAAACTACCCTTGTGTACCATTCTTTAGTTTGCCTCAAGATGTTCGGATTCAACAAAGTGCATCCTTTATCTTTTAATTACCCAAAATGGAGCAGACTGCCACGTCCTTGATGTTTGTCCACCGTTTACATGCATGAAAGCCAAAATTCTTGCAAACTGTTCTAGATATCCTAAAGTGTGGTAAATATACTCACTTTATGACAAAAATCTAAAGTAAGATTTGTATGCATATTATCTCCACTTGTCTTGACCTGGTTTAATCTTAATAGCTTCAGCTGATGCCGTGCATACCTTGTAGACATTTACCTTTGAAAATTCCCGCTCATATTCAAAACTGGTTAATTGAAATTGGACTGTTTGGCTTCAGTAGTTTCGTAGCGCGCTACGAAACTACTGAGCTTTGATCATCACCTTCAGCAGTTTCGTAGCGTGCTACGAAACTGCTGAGTTGCTTCAAAAATCATAGTTTCAAACCAGAAATTTATTTATTTGAGCCCTTTGCAATCAAAACCTTCTTTCAACTATTCCAAAACTTTTCAACACTGAATGGACGTGCATGATTCTTCAAAAAGGTGACACTAAGCAAAATCAACAAAATTTGAAGCATAGCCTTACTTGAAATGGGATTTCATTAAGAAGACTCTTTCAGCTGACCTAACTGTACCTTTAAATCTTCAATTTGTTTCTTCATGACCTTGATTCCTACTCTTAATTGCATATTAATCATTCTGATGAACTTTGCTTCTTTAATTGCCGGTACTGTCCAGGTGTGGTATTGAGTATTACAGTCAACCACCTTTGTAGTTGTTTTGTCTTCCCATAAGGTCTTCAGTCTATAATAATTGGCTTGTTGTATGGCATGTTTCCTGGCAGCTTTCCTCAGTCTGGCAATCTCAAGGTTAGCAGATTCCAATCTTCTTTTCAAGTCCTCTATAATATCTTATTTATGTGTGGCAACTGTTTTTCCTTTGTCCTTTCTTTGACGGGGTTGTATCTCTTCCCCTGTTTCATCTGTTCTTGGTGGTACCTCCTGTACTTGCTGAAATTTCCTTGTTATGGGTCTCCTGGGTTTGAAAACAAATTGTTCAACTTGCTCATCAAACTTAAGTTTCTTTGAGGCTTTAGCTTTCTTTGTCTTCTCTTTTTCTGACTGCATCAAATCATCTTGAACTAGTGGGGACTCTTCAAAGTCAATTGCCTGCAATAAATCATTTAAATTTCCCTTTGAAACTGGACATTCTTCAACAACTACTCACTTACCCTTTTCTTTAGCCATATGACTTCTCGTTCTTCTCCTTGGAACTACTTCAGCTGTGCTTGTTTCATGTGCAGTCTCTTTGACTTGAGCTTTTTCTTTAATTGATTGTTGAGGTGTATCTTGAATGATCAGTGGCTTTACAGACTCTCTAACTTGTTTCCTTGCCTTTAATTTTGGAAACCTCTTGGCTCTTGTTTTTGTTTGAAGACCTGTTGTTGTAAGATCTTTTGCAGGTAGAGGACTGAGGCCAGTCTGGCTTCTGAAACCAGCCATGGAAATAAATGTATTCCAGTCTTTGCCTACCCTTTGAAGCTCATGCAAAACAAGTAATTTAATCAAGCCATGGTGAAACAGAGAAGTTTCACAAGCCTCCTTTCTCAATTGTACTTTGTCACACATCTTACTCAAATTGCGGAATAGATAAAAAGGTAGATCAATGGAAGCCTTCCCTGTAAAATGCGAAAGGAGTTTGAAATGGTACGAATACACCTTGTTATACCTTCCTTCGCAAGTCAGGTATTTCTGTATACAGATGAGTAAATGTGCATAGGACTCTTTGACATAGCTCCTAGGAACTGACTTACTCAAATCTGAATTAACAAATTCCTTCTTTAAAAACTCTTTGCATAGATTCATGTCAAATTTGAAAATTTTGAACCAATTTTCTTGCCCTCATGGAATCTCTGTCACAGTGGATATCATCTCTGGCGAGACCTGCAATTCTATCATAGCCACCTTTGAATTTAATCCTGTGAAATTTAGTGCAAATTCTTTGGTCACCTATGCATTCCCTCCTTGTAACTTCCTGCAAAAATTCCAACATCCGGCTTTATTAAACGCCTTCTCCACATCTTTATTCTTCAGTGTTATATCCAAACCTTCAGGCTCATTTCTTAGACATTTGCCTAATCTATGTTCTTTCTCCTCTACTAATCTCTCCATGAAATCCTAATGACCTGTAAGAAAGGAATACTAGCTCTATTCGAACTGTGGAAAACTCGGCTTCTTTTGAAAATTTGCCTCGCTTGATTTGCTGCCTCGCTTGATTTGTTGCCTCGCTTGATTACAGTGTTATTTAAAATTGAAATCTTGCCATTTATAATCTTTTGAATTACAATCTTGCAGATTTGTTATTCATGCAAGGCTTACAATCGTCATTAAGACTTGTGTAAGGTGGCTTTTCTTGGAAATTGTAATCCGTGTGTATCAACAAATCTAATGGTGGTGATAATGGAGATGGGTGGTGGAACGTGATAAGTGGAGTACATGAACTGACACAAGATGACGCAACCACTGATTTACCTAACGGATTTGACATTTGGGAAAGATTCGCTGCGGAATGCACGAATCCCTGATTTCGTAGCGCGGTTAGTTTAAATTTTGAATGATGCGTTGCGAAATCACCTAATAAGGTTTTGCGCTGCGAAAACATCTAATGATTTTTGCGCTGCGAAACTGCTAAACAGAATAGATGCGCTGCGAAAACACTTTAAAAAGAATGCATGCGCTACGCAATTACCAAAAATGCTTTCTGATGGATAATAAAGTGACACATGACTATGAAATCAATGGTGAATGAGGGGGACCAATGGTAGATAAGAATACAATTGACTCATGACCTCCTAAGACTTCAGACTTTAAGGAAAAAATGAAATCAACTTAGACTAACACTGACCTTTGTCATCGGGCTAGGATGAGAAATTTTAGCATCAGATTTCTTAAGTGATAACATATCAGATGGGACTCCTACACCAAACAGTGTGAGGTCTGATTAGGACTTCATATCGGGCAGATCCCCTTAATTAATGGATTTCCAGCATCGTCAACAAAATGGCGCTAGAAGGAGGGCCTGATGACAGGTTGTGGCCGTTGAATCTGGTTTAAATCTCTTATTTAAAATGGTTATTCCCCAAATCATAATCCCATGATGGTTTTTGTAAAGATATTAATTATACCATCATTGTGCAAGTTATTCATAACCTATCCGAATTTAAGTTCGATGGCGAGGGTCAATCAACTTTTCATTAACATTTGTTTCAAGTTGTCTATCTTTGTATTTCTAATGGAATATATTGAAAAGATGCCATGGCTAGATTACTCACCCTCACATTCAAAGGTCGTGTTAATCGATGGTGTCATACATTATCCATTGCTTCTATTCGTTCATTTGACTAGCTTTCCAAGAAGCTTCATAAATCCTTTGATAAGTATAACTGCCGAGATGTTTGTGGAAGAATCAATCTTTTAAGAATGAAATCTGATGAATCAGTTGAGGATTTTTCTGATCGATTCCTTCACCTCTGTTATGAAATTCCTTAAAAACATCTAAACTGGGATTTCTTGAAATAAGAGCTTGAGCACTTGGTTCTTGTCTCCTCATACAGTGAACCCAAACCCCCTGATTTTTCCACTCCCCCAAATCTTGTGAATCATGAGACACGTCAAACTATACAGCATGAGCTTACTCCCCCTTTTTATCATTTGTCCTCCTCCCTTTCTAGTCCCGATGCGGGTGCCTCCTTGCGGTGGTTGTAAAATAGGGAAATTTGTAAATAAAATCTCCAGTCCACAATGGCTCATGAAGCCTACAGTGAAGACTCACTCCTTCATTCCACAAGATGATGTCATCGTTCACACCTCTATTCAAAGCTAATCTAGATTTGTGTTATCCTCTATCATCTACATATCTTGACCCTTTGCAGCATGACCCACTTGATTAATCTTCTCCACCAGGTAGTTATTAAAATTCTCTTCATTCTCAAGCTGCTGGTTCAAATTGCAATAAGGTACAAAGCAATCACATTACATAGGTAGAGGAGCAGGAAGGTGAAGATGCTTTCAATATTTCCTCTCTTTTTCAGAATCTTCCATGTTAAAACAATGTGTTTCCTATAACACCCCCTCCTCCCAGGTCCACCAAAGCAACCGAATAGTCAGTGTAAACATGCAATGAGAGAGGCTACTACAAGGGATTCAACTTCCTTGGTGACCTTAAGGAAATGGAAGTGACGGAACATAGTAAACAAACCCATCCACATCAGCAACAATACCCTTAGGAGAGATGTCATCCATTGAAACATCATGTACCTGAGTCCCACTGATGATTTAAGCCTTTTAACCCTTGGTCTCTCTCATGATATAGGCAAGATAATCACCAAAATCAAAAGTCACTCTCATAGTCCTATGTGCCAGTGTCCTGGACTTATTCCAGTAGACCTGTGCCAGCGTCCGTGAGATTTGAGCCACTTTTCTATCCCATAATCTCGGCCTCTGCCCAGAACTTGTTATAACCTTCAAAATCCATAAAAGACATCATGACAATATAAACAAATCAAAAATCAACCTTAGGACTAGGCTTGAACATCCCCAACCGGGATTGACATTATGTCAAACACTTGGCATCAAATCAACCTACAGTTCTAGGATACAAGACAGAGCATAAATGACTAGAAGTATCATCAATTAGGCCAAGCATCCATCCATTTAACAATTACAAGTAAATACACTAAATAACCATGACATGAACCAATCATTTAACCATGCTTATAACTAGCATAAAACCATATAAATACCAGAGATATGAAAACCATAAAATCCAAATATAAAACTATGAAAAAATAAGATAACTTAACTTTTATTAATCATAGGAAAATCCGACTAGGTTCAGGACTTCCACGTACCACCTGACCATAGATATGGTTGAACCAAATATCTCTTTCAGCTAGTCACCCTCATGCCATATTCCAAACATGAATGTGGGATCTCATAGAACAACCAATCCAAGAACAACCAAGGGAATCTAGAGGTTAAACCACCTCCACCCTCACCAAACTGTGACCACACCAAAATCGGTGCTCCGATCACAACCAAACCAAACTTGGAATTCCATTCGAAATCCATCACTATCCTTGAGGAATTTTATGCCTCCTTGCCTCTCATGCTTTACCGCAATCCAATCTCGGATCACTAGGCCCTAAACTGAGACTAGTCTCTCAGGCTCTATCGTAATCCAAATCTGGACCATTAGGCCCTAAACTAATACTTCTACCTCAGGAATGAACCTTGAGACCACCTTTGCTTTGAATTCTAAAAACCATCTAGCAAACCAAAGCTAAAAAACGAAAATAAACATCCCAACACCATGGCATCCAAAAAAAGGCAAGGCTAGGCTGAAAAGCATTGTCTTAACATGGTAAAACCATGCCACCAATAGCAAGAGAACCATATACCAACATGAAAAGCCATGCATGTCCAAACCAGCTAGAAAATCACACATGCGAAAGGTTACCTACGAGTATTGTTGCTGAAGTTGCTTGATCTTGCTTTCCTTTCCTTTATCATTTCTTTCCTTCCTTTCCATTTTCTTTATTTTCCTTCCTTTATCCAAAGCTAGAGTGCTCCAAGAAACTCTAAGTGACCAAGAGTGAGAGAGAGAGAGAGAATGATGAGATAGATCCAAAACTTGAACTGACAAAAGGTTAACACTAACTAAGAAACTTGTCAACTGATCCTCAAAATCCATTTGATTAATGAGGCCTCTACTTTCTTCATTTTTCATTACTTCCTTCATTTTCCCCCTCACATGTAACCTGTGACCTTTCACCTTAATTTTTTCCTAATTTCCTTTATTTTCATAAAAAATGTGCCAAAAATGCCTCTTTTCCTTTAATTCTTTTGCCTTAGCCTTTGCCAATTTCCTTAGCCAAAACACACATTTAGTGATGCCCACTAGGATATATTTTCCCAACATTCATCTTGGAATATGTGTCTCTTAACCGTGGTCTCATTTTTCCTTTATTAACTTTTATTATATGGAATTTTCACCAGGGTTGTTATAGAACCCTCCCCCTTGGGGAAAATCATCCTCGGTGTTAAACCACACCATGACCTTAGAAAAACCATTTAAAATCAAACATACTTCCCATGGATCTTTATAAATTAGCTCGATGTTGTATCGAAAATGAAAGACATGATCAAAAATAAAACATCATGACAACATGACAATATAACAACCATAATAACATGACACCAATACCACTTATTGGAGCTTTATAACTCAGCTCACGGTGGTATTTACATCAGTATACATATACATACATATACCAAAACATCAGAAAAACATATGCCAAACATATACCAACATCAAACCAAAAATACTTTGCCTCAACTGGCAAACAATGAAGGATACAGAGCCCGCATCTGATCTGCCATCTCTCATGTAGCTTCTTTAGACATAAAGTGCTTCCATTACACTTTAACTTAATCTATGGCTATATTCCTAAGCATGAGATATTTCCACTGAAATATGTACAAAGTCTCTGGCTAGAACTCTCCTTCTTGCTCCACCTGCAATACAAACCAATCAATAACATGATCAACATCCTTTATATACTTCTTAAGTAATGAAATATGGAAAACATCATCGGCTTTCATTGTTGGAGGCAGTGCAAGTCGATATGCCACTAGTCAAATCCTCTCAAGGATCTCCAAAATACCACAATACCGTGGTGCCAACTTGGCACATGAACCATTCCTCAAAGAGCTTTTCTTGGGCTTGATGCACAAATACACATTTTCCCCAACCTGAAACTCCTTAAATACCCTATGGTGATCTGCATAAATTTTCTATCTATCATGTGTTATCTTTATATTCTTCTTTATAACCTACATTTCTCATTCCATGTCTACCAACATATATGTTCCAATAAGTACCATGTTCATTGAATCACTCTAGTTGATGGGAGTGTTACAACTCTGCCCATACAATGCCCAAAAGGACTCATCCTCAACGACTTCTGACAACCATTGTTGTATGTGAACTCTACCAATGGAAGATACTCCTCCCATTTCCTCTATTGGTGCAACATGTACATCCTCAACATATCCTCCAAGATCTCGTTGACCCTCTCTGTCTAGCCATCTGTCTACGGATGATAAGTTGTACTGAAATCCAAATCTATACCCAAGCTTGCAAATAGCCCCTTCCAAAACTTGGAAGTGAACTTTGCATCCTTATTTGACTCTGTCCCATAAGATCTCATAGTTGCAATATGATTTACCTGTACCTTCCTACTAAGAGCATTCATAATCCGGTTCTCCTTCCCTTTGATGTACCTGATCTCAAAGTCCAACTCACTAAGGCTAGTCAACCATCTAGGTTGCCTGCAATTTATATTCGATTGATCAAACAAATATCTCAACCCACTATGATCGCTCATTAATGTAAACCTATTGCCAAGACGATAGTGCCTCCGCATCTTCAATGCATGTATAATCGCTACTAGCTCAAGATCATGTGTTGGATAGTTTTGCTCATGCTAATTCAGTTTCTGTGACTTGTACCACACTACCTTTCCTTCTTGCATGAGAAATCCTCAAAATCCTCTCTTGCAAGCATCTATACACACTACAAACTCCTTGTTTGGATTTACAATATTTAGCACTGGCGCATGTGTCAACAACTGCTTGAGCTGCTCAAAACTAGCCTCACATTCTTTTGTCCGTTCGAACTTCTTACCTTTCCTCTACAATGATGTGATAGGATATGCAATGTGTTAGAAGTTCCAGATGAACCTCCTGTATTAGCCTTCCAATCCCATAAATGACCTCACCTCATCCATATTCTTAGGAGCTACCCACTCCATGATGGCCCTTATATTTTCTGGATCCACTGTTATGTCATTCTTGTAGACAAAATGCCCCAAATAATGTACTTTAGCTTGAAAGAAGCTACAATTGCTAATTTTAGCATACAACTGATGCTCTCTTAGCAATATCAACACCGTTGCTAAATTCTCAACATGTTCTTCCTCATTCTGAGAATATACTAGTATGTCATCAATGAATACAATAAAAAACTTGTCCAGATATGGACACAACACATTATTCATCAAACACATAAATGTAGCTGGAGCATTAGTAAAATAGAATGGAGCAACAACAAACTCATAATGCCCATACCTAGTCCTGAATGGAGTCTTGAAGATATCCTCTTCCTTGAAGCGTACCTGATGGTATCCTGATCTCAAGTCGATCTTAGAGAACTCAGCTACTCCCTTCAACTGATCAAACAAATCATTAATCCTCAGCAAAGGATACATGTTCTTGATTGTTACTTTGTTCATCTGCCTATAGTCAATTCAAAATCTGAGAGTACCATCTTTCTTCTTCATGAACAACTCTACTGCACCCAAAGGTGATACACTTAGCCTAATGTAACCCTTGTCCAAAATTTCCTTCAGCTGCAACTTTAACTCAACCAACTCAGGTGTGCTCATCTTGTAAGGTGTTTTTGATACTGGAGCTACCCATGGCACCAACTCAATAGAAAATTATACCTCCCTGTGAGGGGAAAAATATTAAATGTACTCAGGAAATACATCCTGAAACTGCTGCAAGATTGGATATCTGCTTAATACATCTTCATTCTCAACCTCCTTACCCCTGTCACTAGAAAAGTGATGAGCACGGGTATTGCAGCGAGAATGATGCAACTCCTAGGGCTACCAACTTTACTTTATCAACCCAGGGTTCGTACAAACTTGGAGGTGACATTTTTGTATACACAAGCAGATGCGATGGGTCCACTCTTTGTCACTGTTGAGCTGGTGATAGACCACTATGGTTTCTCAAACTAGCCTTCTATTAATTCAGAAGAAGTTTGATTACCAATGAAGGAAGGGGATTTTTTCACTAATTAGGGGAATTGAAATATTGTCTATTGCAGTAAGGAAAGGCTGAAATCAATACTTTAAGCACACTACTCATCTAACTAATTGCTAAGAGAGATCTTTATTCAAAAGAATTCTAAGCTAACATGTGTTTAATCCTAACTTTCCTAGGCATGCAATATGAAATAGCCAAATATTCTACTATTGTGCATATGAATGCACACAATAACTTTTTTGTCCTTTTTGTCCTTTTTTGTGTAAACCTGAATGATAAATATTCTTGGTGATGTGGCAGGTAGGTTAGAGATGGTGATGGAAGGTCAGATGGTTTGGAAGGCAAGTAGGGGTCTTCTCCTATATTCCTGGATGCTTTTTCCACAAGTCAACCTCAAAACAGGCTACTACAAGTCGTCCTACAGGATGTCCTATGCTTCCTACAGGATGTCCTGATGCTCCTACAGGATCCCCTTGTATTCCTACAGGATTCCGCCGAGAGAAATATGAGTGATTTGGAAGGTGGTATAGGGCTTAGGGAAGGTGAATGATGGGGTAGAAATAGGGCAAGGGAGTGGCTAGGAATTCTTCAGAGCTAAAAACAAAGTTTGTAAGATGGTTGGATTTGCTCAACAAACCTGGAAATTTATTCTAATGGAATGATGAATTAGTTGAGGGACTTGGTGGCTTTTAGTGATCATGGATGGATGAGTTTAGGCTTGGGTTGCTAGCATGAGATATTCTTGCACTATTGAAACTCCTGCAATATACACATTACTGGCATTTATCCATGAATCATATCAAACAAGGAATATTTCCAATCAACTTAAGAAAACATAATTTCATTATTTAGTTGCCTAGTTCATGCATGGAAATGCTTGAAAAATATTGTGAAACACCATGAGATCCAATACAAAGCTGGAGATATCAGAAATGACAATTGAAACCTATCTTTGAAAACTAAAAATACGCTGGCCTAAGTAGCAGAAAACCTTAATTCCATAAAAAATCATAATTCTGTCTTTTTGGGGCTGAACATGAGTTTTTCCTCAAACCCTGGTCCCTAAATCGAGGAGTGAGGCCAAATCCACCTACTATCAGCCTTTTTGGCATTCCTTTACCTCTCTAAACTAATGCTGAAGCTATGCACACATGAAAGCAAACTAATCAAATTTACCATTACTTCCAATGAAACAATGCTAAAATCAATTCAACACTTAATCTATGAAATAACCTAAACATACAAGTACAAGAAGAGGAGCCTTTATTGCTAGGGTTTGGCCCTAACCCGAGAGCTTCAACACTCTGATTCAACTCAGTGATGGATCAAGGAAATGCTCATTCTCATTATCATATCAGAAAAATTACATAACAATGTTTTGCCACAAAGCTTGACATCGAAAATGCTTAGCGCTCTTACATAAAAAAAAAACTGAATCTTAATGAGGCTCTAGGGCTCTTTATTTATACAACTGAAGCCTCCAACAACTTCCTTAAATCTAGGGAGGCTTGGCTCCCAAACTCAAGATGAACTGGCTCTTAACTGTCACTAGCTCAGTTGCCCATGATATCCATGACTCGGTTGCTTGCAAATCCAAGCTAGCGTGATTTGATTGAGTAATATTCAAATGAGTGAGGATTTAATGAGGAGGATCTATCTCCTATAATCTCTCCTCCTTGTCTCATTCGAGTTTCTACCCTTAATTAGCCAAAATTGCCATGAATTTCTCTCAAAAACCTGCAATCAATGCACATTAGACCACTAGATATACATCTTACTTTTACTCATCTCATTAAGCAAAATATAATTAAAACATGTAAGGAATTATGAGAAGAGTTGATTTTAATAAGCTTGGAGGTGTATTAAGGTCCATATAGTTACCCAATGATGAGTCTCATCAAAATGTGTATTGCAACATCACACAACCTTTTCTGCAACTACGCTTAGCTTGCATAATAGTAACCATCCTCACTAATGTAGCCTTCTTCTTCCCCTGCAAAGTCCTTTTTTCCCCACTATCATCCACACACTCGATGGCCTTGTCAAAGAAATCCACTTTGGTCCTATGAAGGTGTTGTGCTATACAACAACCCCCCATTTCAATAAATCTTACTTTAGAAAATTATAAATTGAAATGGGTCCCTTTTAATTTAAAATTGGTATTAATCCATCACTTTTCTAAAGGTTCTGAAATAAACAAAATAGCTTAAAACCCTTTGAAATAATCGTCTTTAAAATAAAACGAATAATCCTTTATTATTGCGATAAAGCGATCGCAAGATCGCATATCGCAATAACAAAAGGATGCATAAACCATGACCCATTGATTTTCCTCGATGTGATAAAAGCCAAATAGCCGATGGATAATCGGGAAAACAAATAATAAAAGGCCCCTCCCCTTTTCCCCGATGCGATATCGCAATCGGCGATCGGGGAATGTGATGCGAACATAACAAGCTCTCCTCATTCAAACTCCCGATGCGAGTCAAGCGATATCGCATATCGGCGATCAGGGATTCCATAAGACTCAAATGAAATTACCCAAGCCTTCCTTCGATTTCCGTTTGCGATGAACCCAAAAGCGCGATTTAAAAAAAAGATCAATATGATTTCGCTATATTCTATATTAATTGTCATTGAAAGCCTTTTCTCTTCCCTATAGAGATTCGCTCGCGTCCAACCGCCAAAACAAATCAAATCCACGCTTAAACCATTATTCGGCAAATAAAGGATATAACAAGCAATTAAGTGATTGACAGGTTTTAACGGCCAATTAATGAGCAGTCATGCCTAAATTCTTTCAGAGATTGCATCCACGAGAGCCTTATGATAAATCGTCCATTTCCCATTGATTGACACAATTTCTCATATTTGGTTTTAGTTATCTATTCTCTGCATTACGTCTATCTTTCTCTTGCGCAGAATTTTTCCACAGTAATGATGGGAAAGAAATCTAAGAAGTCTGGAATGCATTCGGCTCCTATGGTAACAGGACAACATGCCACCGACCCAGGCCCAAGCAAGAAGGGATTGATCTTAGATACCACATGTCTTGGCCTTGGCAACACTACTTGGCAAAGTATTTACAACTTGGTAGAAGCCGAGGAACCCTAGCGAAGATCGGTACAAGCCTCAGTGGGTTCAAGCCGAAAATATGATGCCACTTTGAAAGATTTGGCTGATTCCTACCTGCATAGGATAGCAGCTCGAGAACAAATTCTTCCGTATATGGATGTGGTGAGATGGGCAGTTGAGGCAATTCCGATTACGGACAGGACATTCTGCACTGTCGATGGAAGGATATTTGGTTCATTTCAGCCCAACGATTTCAAACAAATGTACCACTTGCCCGAGCCAAAGAATAAATACAATAAAGCATTTCTGGAAAAGTTTCGAGATGAGAATGAGACCGAGTCAGCACCAATACGAGAATGGAGACAGAACCCGGCGAAACACAAACATGAGTCTTCGGGTAAGTACTCCGTCGACTCTTTATGCTCTCCTTATTTTTATGCTGGAGTCATGATGTGTCGACTATGGGGATTACATGATTCTTCCAAGTTTTCCATATAAATGGTTCTTTTGATGGAAGCGGCATGTAATAGTGAGATAATGGATTGGGGGACTATATTATCGGACAAATTGGCTACGGCTATTCTTGAGTTCAGAAACAAATCCCCTGTCACTGATAGGTTCATCCCTCCATTTTATTTTAGTGCCTATATTATGGATACCCTTTGTTTCAATTCTAAGTTTCCTGTATTAGGGTGGAGATGGACCCCACAGGACCCTATGCCTATTCATGTCTACCACCAAAAATTATGGAAAGCTCATTATAAACACCATTTATACCAAGTCTGCAATGGATTTATGCTACCTCTTTACTATGAAATTTTTTATAAACCTGCCCCTAAGATCTCCTCTCAGGCTGAGATTGACTTGACAACCCTAGGAACCTAGTTCGGAGAAGAAAAATTCACTTATGTAAGAATTTTCGACAGTCAAGCCAGACCTCATGTCCTCCCTTTGTACATACCAGACAAGATATTAGCTCGCGAAATAGCTTATCAGCTTACAACTGCATCAGCCACGAAAACTCTCAGGAATTCAAAGAAGCAAGTCTCGCCTCCTTTTCCTCTTAGATGCGCCGTCTATACTCTGCATGATTATAAACATGCAGAGAAAGAGGCAGAAAAAATAAGCGTCCTAACTCTCGCCACTTTGCCTAATAGATGCTTCGACCCGAAGAAAATCATTTATAACGCCCTAGATCAGGCCAAGCTTACTAAATTTGAGCATAAATAAGATGAGTTTGATGACCTGTTCTCCTCCGCCGAGTCAATTTTCCAGGTACAACGGCTAGCCAAAATGAGATACCATGATGACGAATTAGTAGAATTTAACAAACTTAGAGAACAGAGGTTGCAAACTCTGCCTCTAGATTTGTTAGCTACTACCCCGATGACTCAGTCAAGAGAGCCTGAACAACAGCTTACTAATGAACCTCCTGCTACATCCACAATCTATGAAGAAGTCCAGAGAAAAGAGTAGGAGGAACTTCGGAGGTTAGAAAAGGAAGAGGCACATAGAAAAGAACAAGAAGAGGCACAAAGGAGAGAACGAGAGGAAGCAGAAAAGAAAGAACTAGAAAGGATAATGGAAGAAGAACAAAAAAGGCAACAAGAGCAGAGAAACAAAGAAGTGAATGTTGACACTCAAGTGGACCCAAAATTGCTTGAAGAATGGCAACAATTCAATACAATTATAGGCAATCTTGAGACCTCAACGGACGCCGAAACATTCAAAGCTGTCGATACACAAGATATAGCATCACAAGAAGTTCCAAACAAAGGAACCAGCGGTCCACCCTCAAAGACAGTAGTAGAAATAATTCCAAAAAACCCCTCCGATCAAATTGTTTTGCAAGTAGAGGACATTCCTCCACTAGATGTTTTCTATAGCCCGAAACACAGGGTTGTAATAAAATGACAGCGGAAGAGAAGAAGGATTGATCAACCTTCTCTATTCCCTGAACAAACAATAACAACAAATGTGGTATGGAGAGAAGAATTTGACCCCTCCGATGACCTAACCAAGTTATCTCAGTATGCTGGTGCCTATTCGGCAGCCACCATGGATAAGGTATCGGAGGTAAGCAATTTGTTGAAAGAAAAAGATCAAGCGATCGCTTTATTGCAAACACAAGTATCGGAAGAGCAGCAGAAGACAGAACAACTACAACACCAACTGTCCACACAGCAACAATTAAACAACCAGCTAAATAAACAGTTGCAGGAAGAGAAGCAGAGGATTGATTCGGGAGCAATACAGAAACATAAGGAACTATCCGAGGCATTATCAAAGTTGAAGGCGATGAATGAACAGATGGCAAAGACAAAAGATGAGAAACTTGCTCAATTACCAGCTCAGGTAGAAATGTTCAAGAGTCTTCCCCAGCCTGCTGAATTCAGAGCGGAGGTGATGCAAATTAACAAGGCATTAATAACACAAATAAGATTGTTATGTCATGAAATCGCCCAAGTTGAACCTTTATGCGACATAACATCATCTATAATAGATAAGTCAGTGGATGTCAGGCAGGATTTAGAGCAAGCCGAAGACACTTTGACAGACTTTCTTACATGGCAGGACTCTAATGAGGGAAAGGAAGCAAACTTGCCCAAAATCTTAGAATCCCATAAGGAAATCCTATTCACAGAATGGTAGTCCCAATTAATGAAAGCAGAGAGAGTTGTTTCCCGATGCAAGTTATCTACGAGCAATTTAATTGACTTGATC
>APFE031107359.1:3143-41096 GCA_000404065.3 Pinus taeda
ATCATCAAACATAGCCTTTGGAGAAATTTCCCTAGGACCTAGGACCTAAGACGCATGAGGGGATTAACATTTTCAACCCTCAAGACTCTTTACATCATGACTTTTACAAATTTTACATCTTCAAGGGGGAAAAGCCCTTTGACAGACCCTCATAGACCACCCAGTTCTGCGACCAAACATAATCTAGCAGATTAACACACTAGGATTCTCCTAAGACTCTAATGATAAAATTCATTCCGGCTTTGGGGTCAGGTTGAAGGAAAACTCTGCCGATCATGGATCGGTGAGACGAAAAACCTTCCGGAATGAAGTTATCACTAGAAAATTAGGTCCACCTAGGCAATTTACATACATGACTCAGCTCTGCTAAGATTATTTACATCAAAATGCAGACTGGGTTTACAACTTTAATAAGATCAGGAGAATGAAGATGACTGCTGAATGGCACGAACATCTCGATCAAGCGTTGTCCCTTTTTGCGAAAAAGGGGTGTACGGTTATAGGTAGTTGACACGCAGCGGTCAACAGGATTTACGACATGTGATGGATGAGGATGATAGTTCTTGGAAAGACGATTCCAACGCAACGAAAATCATCTGAATCTGAGATGTCGTTAGAGAGATATGAATTTTTGAAGTTGACTAGTAATTATTTGTTGTCAAATAGGCAGACTTGAGAGCCAATGGATGTGTCACTTCAAATATGACGTTGAGCCCTTCTTTATGGTATATATAGAAGGTGATCCAATAAGTGCAACATAAAGGCAGCGTTGGAGAGCTAAGAAACTCGGATAAGGGTGCAGATTAACTTTTGTTTTGGACGCAGGAAGGAGGCAACTACAACGAGGAAAAGAAGGCAACATGGAGCCTTCTAGGATCTGTTTTGAGGGTTGGTTGTTATTGCAAGAAGGTCGAGTGTGTTCAGGGCTAAACGCAGGTCAAAGACAAGTCTGTTGGGCAGCAAACGAGGTAACAGACTCTGTTTTGGAGAGGGTTGTAGCTGACAGCAAGGATTGTGGTAGGCTGCAGGCCTAACCACTTCAAAACAAGGACAGCTTGGAAGCGTTTGTGGTTGTAAAGTGCCCAGAATAGTAGCACGAGTGAAGAGAAGCCTTCCTTGCCTAGGCCCAGAAATTAAGGGCTATTTGGGTGCTTGTTTAGGGTTGTTGCAGTGTACCTATGATGCCCTAACCAGTCACTGTCACAACAGCAACAAAACAGACTTGGAGCAGCAGTTTGTGCCTTGTGTTGGGTCATGGTTTTGACGATTGTTTGGATCGATTATAGTTGTAGCCTATGGGAGGAAATTGAGAAGCTTATCTTGGTGATTTAGAGCCTCTTCTCAAAGTAGATCTCACAGTGAAGTATTGGGTGTCATAGAGCTGGTTGGAGGGCAGCAATTTGGCTACCCAAAGTAGCCCTAGGCGAGCTATCTTGAAGGACAAAATGCAGCTGAAGGTTGGGTGAAGGATTGTGCCGAAGTGCAACACTTTGATGGACTCAAGTTGTTGCTAGCCTGGCAGATTAGAGCTCGAGAATTGGCCAACCCAGAGAGCAATTGATGAGCCCATGTTCATTGTAGCAGAAGTCACTTGCAGCAATGATAAGAGGCAGCCCTCTTGAAGTCTAGATGTGTAGATGCCTTGATGAACTAAGGCACTACTAGTGAGCAGTACGGGTGTGACGGACCGGCAGGACAAGATACGACATAGAAGTGTTGCAGCCAAGTTTGTCATTGTATCTTGTAACCATAGGTTGTTGTATTTATTAGATTTGGATTAATATAACGAAGATTGGTGATTGTACATTATTGTACAATTTTGTTTAAAACTATGTAAATTGTGCATATGTTATTTACTGCTTTATATTTCCACTGTGCAAAGTAGTTTATGGTTGAGATTCTTGGTTTGGTAGCGTTAGTGATTTTAAGACTCTAACCTAGACCCAAGGTCATGGAAGTTTAACACTTCTTCTCTTCCTCTTTTGTTGTTTTCCTTCTTGAGTTTGGGGCGATCTCTCTTGTAGTGCCAATGTTCTTGACATCCATAGCATTGAACCTTTGCCATATTCTTCTTCCTTTTCTGAGGACCAAACTTTCCTTTTCTCTTCACCATGGTAGCAAATGCTTGTGTTTGCTCGTTTGATCCTACATCACTTTTTGCGTTTAGCCTAGTTTCTTCAGTTTTTCACAATGACCACAGTTCATTGAACGGGGTAGCCTCCTTCTCTGCATAGATGCTTGATGTAAAGTTACCCCATTCCTCTGGTAGTCCATTGAGCACTATGGTATTCATTTCCTTGTCGGACATTATCTCCCAACTCTTGTAGTTGGTCCCTTATTTCAGACACCCTCATAAAGTATGAGGCTATTCCATCTTCTTTTGATATCTTCATCTTGTAGAGTTCTTGTCTTAACGATATTACTTCTGCAGCAGTACTTATGAAGAACAATTCTACTAACTTCTCATATATCTCTTTTGATGTCTCCAACTTTAATACATATGGAATGAGGGGATCTTTGATGGATTCTATAAGAATTTTTTGAGCCCTTACTTCCCCTTTCATATACTCTGCATGAGCTTGACCTTCTTCCTTTGGAGGTTTAGTAATTGAGCCCTTAACATGATTAACAACTTCATTTTCTATGAGGATCAAATCAGTCCTCGTCGTCCATGCAAGAAAGTTTGATGACCCAACCAACTTGTTGCTTTCCTTGCAAAAAGACATTTCAATAGATTCAGATGTGGACATAAGGATACTTGTGAAGATATTCTTTGATGACAATATCTTCAACCTATTACCTTCTTGATTTTGATGATGATATTGGTAGAGGAAGATGACTACTTGATTAAGATGTCTTCCTTCAAAAGTGATCCTCAATTCGTTGGGAGGGAGATTAGCTTCAATGATTGATGATGATGACAATGCCTTTCTTCTTGCTCCCTTGAATGTGTAGACTTTAATATGCTTTAACTAAAGAATCCTTCTTTTAGCGAACTAGGGTTTTGAGGTCTCTTTTAGTAACTTCCTTCTTCAAGATTATGATGAAATCCTTGTCCTTGTGATGCCTTTGAGATAAGAGGTCCTTCTTGATGATTGATGCTCTTGATGATCTTCTAGCGCTTTGATCCTTGAGTGTCCTTCCTTAAGCTGCCCTTCCTTGATTTGTTACCTTAGCTCTGAAACCATGTTGATAAACTTAGGGGCAACAAGTGTAGGTGATTTCTCTTCTTTCGATAACTATTTGTGATGTATTTTTACTTTCCTTATTTAGCTTCTTCTTTCACTTATTATTATTAGTGTTTTTCTTCATCAAGCAGTTATCAAATCATAAAGAATAATAGGACAAAGGACACAAGATATAGGCGATCAGTCAGAGCCAAAACCTCTCCAACTTTGAGAGGAAAACCCACAAGAATTCTTCTTCTTATAGAATCTTCAATTGACGAATTCCAAGACCTAGACCCTTGACCAAAACCCCTCCAAGACCAAATCAATGAATTTCCTTGATGAGTTTTTCTTTCTCAAAGTCAACCTTAGCAAACTAGCTTTTCCGTAGCAGCAGCTTCTCCTTCGACCCCCCTTTTCGAACCTACAATTTCTTGACTGCAATACAATCTAACTACAAAAACCCTAGGCTACACATGTGAACAAGGACATGGAGAAATAATCCTCCTTTCTTCTTTGGTTGGTGAGATACTTCTTCTTCAACAACTCGGCCTTCAAAATGATCCCTTTGCCACCCAAGTTCAGACCTCTAGAGTGACTGTAATATTCAGTCTTCCTACAACAATGAGAGCCCTAATTCTCCTCGCTCGTGTGAGATATTTTAGCCCAAAACATATCCAAATTCTCGGTCTTCTTTCTCCTTTTCTTTGCTATCTAAGAGGCTTCTTATTCCTTCTTATTAACACTTCTTTCCTTGACTTCAATACTTGATCGATGGTGTTTTGAGTGAGGTCGATTCCTCCTATATATGGGCTCCTCTCCCATGCTTTTAGGCCGACTTGACATCCTTCCTAGGCCGACATGTCCTTTTGATAGGCCGACTTGTTTGTAGCACATTGCCAAGGTCTTGGAGGGTCTTTTTGACTCTTTCTCTGGCTCAAATAATTTTTCTTACAATATGTAACATGCCCAAATGGGTCATTCATACGTGACAATGACTTTGTAGACTTAATGACAAGCCCTAGGAGCTCACAATGAGAGCTAGACCTGAAAATAAATTTCCTTGAGCATGAAACCCATGTCTCAAGAACAACAATAATACATTTATTTTTCTCATTACATCAAATACATGAAAATCTTGATTACATATGTCATTATGAAGACCGAACCTAGTTACATATTTCAAGAGTAATGAACTACGTCATTCAGATAGTGTAATAAGAGGATTTAATCCCTCTTATATCTATTGTTGTTGTGTTAAGCTTGCACCTAATAAACCTAGTTGTTGCTAGAGTAAAATTACCTCACTTTCACAATAAATGCTTACAATTGCCAATCCTAGCCTTCTAATGGTAATTTTCTGCAATAGTTTTAAGAATGGAAACCCCAGCCTTCCAAGGGTAATTTTCAGCAAGCTAATGCTGACTTGTGTTATGTATAACAGCCATTGTTGCCTCACACATTCATGCATTCCCCCTCATAGATACATGCCTCTTTGACACCATTTTGGCCAAGATTTGGTAGGCACTGATCCTGGAGTTTTCCATCATCTTTTTTGTTTGCAGATTGTTCACTTTTCCACTATTGCTACAATATTCATATTGCTTGGGCTTACTTTTCAATTAATCACCTTAAGCCTCCCCTCCATAGCCTTAGCAATCGTAATTAAGGAAACCCACTTGAGTTGGAGAAGAGACAAACAAATGAGAAAGAAAAGCTAAGTTACACTTACCAGGATTCGGATACGGATACGGATCCATCCGGATTCGCTAGATTTTTGAAAATCCAGGATCCGAATACGGCAAGGATACGTCAAGTACAAAAAAAATTTAATGATATTTTAAAAAAATTTAAAAACCTTTTGAGTTCAAAAATCAAATCCATTTATAAATCACAACACTTAGAACCGAAACCATTAAATATATTATAAATATGAAGACTGAAACACTGAAATGATGCATCCTCCATCATACAAAAAGGATAATATCATAAATGATAATAGTAAGTACAAAAATGAGTGTCTCATCAATGATCAATCTACTAATATATTAATGTGCAGTACGTTTAACTAAATATCCTCAAATGGATCTACATTCTCTTCAAATTAAAATTTATTATCAATAACTAAAATTAAAACTTCAAAAACTTTATATAAGTGGGAGGACCTGCAGTTGTTCACCAAGGGCTTAATATAAAATTTATATGATTTTAAACATAAGTTTAAGTTATAACGGTAACTAAGGTTTATGTTTAAAATCTTAGTTTATAGACATTTTGTGTATTATAAGTTGGGAGTCTGTAAGCATCAAGCCCCTATGTATCCAACTTCTCAATAGACTTGAATTGTATGCAAATTTGATACCAGCAGTTAATATAATTTGTTTTACAAAACTTCAACATAGAAGAAAAGGATCCTGAGGTCCCTTTCTTTTAGCAGTGGGAAAAACAAGAACATTTTTGTTGGCAAATAGGCAAGTCGAGTTGCTGTGTGCGGCAGGTAAAAAAGAGAGGTTGTTGAATCTATTTGGGGGCCGGTGTGAAGAAGAGGTAGATTTACTCTTGGCAACCCCAGAGGAAATTCCACAGAATTCCACTTGAAATCTGCAGGATCCCTCTACCTAGCAGGGGATCCGTTTCCTCAGCCTATGATCTGTTTCCTGGAAGTGTGGATCCGCCATATTGCCATATTTTTCACGGATCCTGGACCTCCCTGTGCCGGATCCGGTGACATAGGAGAAAAGAGTTACTGAAATGACAGTGAGTAGCCTTCCTGAGTTGCACAATACTAACTCTTTGATGCTTGGGACTTTACATCATATAAGGTGCTAGATTTTGTTGTGACAAACCCCACTAGCTAACTGCTTCCCATAAGCTTAAATAGACACTTCCGAATAATTTCCATCACCATTACTCTATATAAAATGTTAGGTTACTGATGTGAATATTTGTAAATATCGATGCAGCAATAACAAATATTAGAATCCCATGGTTTTCTATTCAGCAAGTGTCAAAGTTTTATTCTGGCATTGTAGTCTATTGTGAAAGTCGTAGTTTATGCACATTGTACTTCTATAATTCTACACTGTTATAGATTATCAAGCTAGGGAGTAGGGAATATCTAAAGAAAAAATATACAAGTATGATAAAACTCATTCATAAATACTTCCTTTTTCTCTATTAGAGAAATTTAAAGCACCGTCTGTTGCATCGGTGGAGAAGGTAATATATTCAAATATTAAGTAGCAACAGCAAACGAAAAGAAAGTAATAACAAGAACAAAAAAGTATAAACGTTTTCATTACTTTTGACAAAGGAAGATCGTCTGTCAAAAAGGGGCAACTACTAAAACAGCAAAAGCAAACCTCAATAGAACCAAATGTTACGCCTCGTTTGCGATTGGAAAGTTGGGCCATCATTATCTTATCATATGCTCTCTCCAGCTGCAAAAAGACATGCAAAACCAAGAAATTAGATTTCCCAGCATTTCTAGTAAATAACTAACATGTACATCTAAGCCTACTGGAGAAGGAAGTATTACACGAAGGAGGAGGATCAAAACAAGCAGGAGTACAAATATACAGCAGAAAGATGTATATAGAGAGTCTAGAATGAATGTATGAATTCTTGTTACCACTTAAAGGTTCATAACTTCCCAAAAATAGCACTTATAAGAATGAAACTTGAAAGGACCATATTTTCCTTCCCTAGGCTCCCTTTCTTTTAGATGGTGCCTACCAAAGTAATGAATGATAAGATGATACAATGCACCACCTGCTTAATATTTAAGAGCAACAAAGCAGTTATGTTTGCTGATAATAGGAACTATGCTGGTGTATAAAGCTGGTTGCATGCAATTTCAGCCAATTATCATCGTATTGTAAATCCTATATGTCAGCAGTTCTGCTGATGTTCAGTGTCGAGTATTGTACAAATTGTTCTGTAAATTTGTAGAGTTGGTTGCTTTGTTTTAAAATTCAGTGCACTCAGACGTTTCTGGAATTCATTTTCTTACAATTTAAAATGCCAAATTACTTGCACAGGTTGCCATACATATTTTTAACTACCCACACAATTTAGCCGGCATGCCACATACATCACATATAATTAGTAGGAGAATTCCTCTTCAAGTAGTTGCCAGGAAAAAGCCATTCCTTAACACAAAAAGGCCTGTTACCCACCTAAGTGGGTAACCCCTAGGAGAATGTTTTTTCCGTATTCTGATCAACCTACCAGCCAGCAGCCCTATGATAATCTATAGATAGCTAGCCTCAAAGGCACCCTATCCAAGCTCCAGTCAATGCTTTATGACATCTAGCCTACTCATCAAATGAATGTGGGTCATCTATTGTACGGTAGATTAACCATTTTTGTAATCTAAGTTCTTTTATTTAATGCTTAAGGGCATTCTAGTATGGATCACAAGTTGAATTGAATGATAATCACTTTTGGTTGTATTCTTGGTCCCCTGTTTCACCTCGGTGGGTATCCCCTGTCCCTAGTCTGGTGTCACCTTCCTTGAGGCCTTTCTTTCCACTGTCCAGGACGGGCACAAAAAGGAGGCACTGATTGATGTTGCGTGTTCATGATAATCCATACTTAACACTTTCCATCTGTCCCCTATATTCATGTAACCTAAATCACCGGATTCATCCCCTCCCCCCCCACGTGTCATGAATCCAACGTGTTGGACACGACTCTCTGCTAACACGTGTCTGATTCGCTGCTGGTGAGTGTCCGAAGTTTGGGATTTGTGCCAAGAAGGAATCAGATTGGTGCCCAGAGAGAATCGCAATTTTTGGACACGTGTCCGCTGCCGCTGAAAAGTGACCCGACAGGCTTGATAAAAGCCAAAACTGGGTTGCATTTGTCCATTTGCATTCATTGTTTGGGTGTTGTGCGACTGTGGGAGTGACACAAAAAGGAGATAGGAGTGTTTTGGATGATGGTGATACTCTTAAGAGGTCATCCTCCACACCAGCAGATGCATAGATTAGATTGGATACAGAGCAGGAGGATGAAGAAGAGAGAAGTGGCGATATTGATGCTAATTTTGATGTTGATGAGCTATAGACATACCCTATAGCTTGCTGCCAGCAACCTATGAGACTCTTTCTTGCTGTTCTATGGTTATGGTTTCTAGTGTCTACCTTGTTTTGTATTTGCTATTTGCCATTGGCATTCCTAGTCAAGACTTCTCAGGACTCAATACCTATGCAATACATTTTGATTTTGATGACTTAATGAGAAAACTGCAGTTTATCGTTAATTTATTTTGTTTGTCCAATGTCAATTTATCGTATTCATTATTGATGTAGTAGTAAGTGCTAGTTGTAAACTTGCATCATTGACGAATCATGATTGTATGCATAATGTTACAATGTACATGTATGATCGAATGTGTATCATCATGAGAATTTGTGTACTATCTATTAATTTTATATATATATATATATATATATATATATATATATATATATATAACGTATCCTACGTGTCATGTTCCGGGGGGTCTCCATGTCCCGTGCTGGACTCTTGTATTTGCGTGTCTGACGTCCTCGTGTCAGGTGACTTAGCATGTAACATTTTCAAGTTGATTGTTACTTGTCGCCCACATTGGTTTCATATTTTCCTCAATATTGAGTAGGGGCAGAGAAGTTTTGCCGCAAGAGGTTTATGCAACAAAAAGAAAAGAAAGAGAATGAGTCGTAATGATAAAATGCAAAACATTGGCTGGGATATAACAGAGTATGTGAACAAAAACCCAGCCTAAGCTTTGCCCCCTCATTAGCCCTCACCCAATTCTTGGCTAATGCATGAGTAATCAAAATGAAAGGAACTTTGAATATCACAACCGCAATGAGAAAACACTTTATCTTTAAGGGGTAATCGATGCATAAATAAAAGCTTGTAACCCAAGTTATGCAAGAAAAAGAAAATCAATGAAGAAAAAGGTGCACAAGACGTGTGATAAAAATAAGTCAAGGAATGTTAATTTGGAAGCTCAGGGACAAATTCCCTCCTTTGGACAGCCTTCCTCATTTAGAGAAGACCCTCTTTGCCCTTGGAAGAATTTAATTTGGTCAAGGAAAAATACTATTTTTAATGGAAAACCCACAATTACACAAAATTACAGGTCGACCTAAAGTCATAATTGGGTCCCCAAAGAAGCATATAAATACACATCAAGGCAACCTCAATTGGACATCATCATCAACTCATCTTCTCTTCTCTCTCCTCTAATGATTGGTTCTTCGAGGCCTGCAATCAAGGAAGCTGAGCTCACATATGCGAAGGGAAGAAGGGCAATCTAAAATTTATGCATTGACGTTTGTTTGGGCACACTGTTGAACAAGTTTGACTTGGCATTTTGACTCAGTTTGACTTGCAAAATTTTGATCTTGGGAGGCTGAATTCTTTGATGAAGAAAGCGAATTTTTCTAGGCTATTTGACTAGGGTTGACTGCAGACCCTTGACTGTAGTTCAACCACAAGTTTGACCACAGATTCTCTCTCCTTTAACCAAGTTGTTTTTGGGGTTGTTTTTACTTGAATTTGACCAGCAAGGAAGGCCAAATTCTTTGACTATTGACCAAGTTGATTTGGAGTTGATTTGACTAGTTAGGGCATCTTTGACTATTGTTGACTTTGACCAAAAATTGCAAACTTTGACTTTGGATCAGATTTGACTTTTGGACTCATTTCTCGTCGAATATTGGTTAGTTTAATTGGTTGGTCAAAGTTGTTGTCCTTTGACTCATTGATTGATTGGAATATTGTATCTCCCTACTAACATTTGATGACAATCTAATAGAAGAAGAATTTGAAAGGGTTTTCTCCTTGTGGGTCTTTTCCTTGGTCTTTGACCAAATCTTGTGTCTCTTGTCATTGATCTTGACTGTCTTCTATTGCATCTTGGATTTACTGTTCTATCTACAATTGCTCATTGTTATTGGAAGATTAAATTTGTTTAAAAGTGATTGCTAATTGAAGAAAGAATTGGGCTAAGTGATTGTACTAGGCATAGAACAATGGAAAATTAACATGGTATCAGAGCTAAGGTGAGGACAAGCCCAAGGAGACAAGTGACAAGCAATCACCTTTGAAGGAATATATTTGAAAGAAACTACTTGGTCAAAATGTCTACCTCTTACTTCAAAGATACAGAGAAGTTGGTTGACTCATCAAATTTTGCTACTTGGAAGATCAGGTTGGAAGTGATATTAGATGAAAAAGATGTTTTGGAATATGTGGAAGGAAAAGTTTCTGAGCCACAAAAAAATGCTCTTGTTGCTGCCAAAACCAAGTACAAGAAAAGTGAGAACAAAGCCAAGAAAATGCTTATTGATTCATTGAAAGATCATTTACTTACTTACATTGGAAAATTGAAGAAGTCTAGCGATATCTATGACAAGCTGGATGGGATGTATCAAGTAAATAATTTGAATCACATTCTTTCCTTGAAGAATCAACTCACGGACATTAAGATGAACAAGGGGGAATTTGTGCAATCCTATGTCATGAGGATATCCCAACTAAGGGATCAATTACAGACTGTTGGAGAGCTTGTATCTGATAGAAAGCTAGTGTTGGTCACTCTTCAAGGCCTTCCTCCTGTTTGGGAAACCTTCATTACTACTATAAGCAACAATGACAAATTTCTAACATTTGATGAATTGGTTGGCAAATGTACTCAAGAAGAATCTAGGATGATCTCCAGCGGGAGGATTCAAAAGCATGAAGAAGGAGAGCCCCCTGCATTTGTTGCACAAGACAAGAAGAAGAAAGGAAGAGGAAAAGACCATATGGTTCAAGAAAGCATGTCGCTGAACCAAAGGACTCCAATAGAAGATTAAGGAATATCGAATGTTATAATTGTCACAAGCATGGTCACTATGCCCGAGACTATCCAGAAAAGAAAGATGCTCTAACTACAACAACAATCGCGGCTTCAACAACAAGAAGCTTAATGATAGAAGAGGTGATTATCGAACAAGAAGAGATGATAGAAGACAAAGAGATGCTCCTAATGATCGTGAAGAAGGCCATCGTCCTCAAAAGAAATCAAGAAATTCAACATACAAAAACAACGTTTTTGCTACTCAATTAGAATATATTCTTATTTCTACTCTTTCTAGTTCTTCTCCTCTAGATTCGTGTGATGGTTGGTAGATAGCAGGGCCTCTAAATATTTCTCTGGGTATTGTGAATTCCTCCCAAATTTGGTTGAGAGCGAGACTAATCTAAAGATCATTCTTGGAGACAACTCAACCTATCCTATTAAGGGTTTTGGTTTTGTGAAATTTCGTTTGGACTCTAGGGAATTTGTTCTTCTTCATGATGTTATGTATGTTATGGGATTAAAGAAGAACATCATATCTATATCTCCCTTGGAAGACAAAGGGATGAGAGTAGCCTTCATAAGAGGAAAGGTCCTCACCAGGCCCATGGAATCTCGCATGAGGGATGCTTTCACCTTGGGATCTAGAATTGAAGGACTGTATAGAGTCAATGGAAGACCACTACGAGCATTGGTTAATGATAATAGTCATCAAAGTGAGCTAAGGCACCGAAGGTTGGCACATCTACATTATGAAGCCAAATCTAAAGTAAGAAAGATGGTTTCTGGGATGCCTGATGTTCAAGCTAGTCATGATGGAGTATGTCCCGGATGTGCCAATGGAAAGAAGTCAAGGGGACCATTCCCCTCTAAAAAAGTCAAGACCAATGATATTCTTCAACACATTCATTTTGACCTATGTGGACCCATGCTCGTGCACTACCTTGGCGACTACCTCTATTATATAATCTTTATTGATGACTTCGCCAAGAAAACCTACATATTCTATTTGAAGCATAAGAACGAAACATTTGACATGTTCAAAGATTTCAAGGCATTGATAGAGAATCAAACAGGGAAGAGAATCAAAGTTTTCAGGTCCAACAATAGTGGAGAATATACTTCAAATGAGTTCGTTGACTTTTGCAAGAAAGATGGAATCAAGAAAGGGACTATTGTACCATATAATCTCGAACAAAATGGTGCAGCTGAAAGAAAGAATAGGTCCATCATGGAAGTTTCCCGAGCTATGCTGGATGATCAAAAATTGCCAAAGTTCCTTTGCGAAGAAGCTACTAATATAGCGGTGTATGTTCAAAATAGGATTCCTCATCAAGCCTTGGGTGACAAGACTCCCAAAGAAGCATTTACTGGTGTGAAGCCCGATGTTGGTCATTTAAGAGTCTTTGGCTGCCCTGTATACTTTCACGTGCTAAAGGACAAGAAAAACAAGCTAAAAGCCACCAAAAAGAAAGGTATGTTTATTGGATATCGTGATAATTCTAAAGCTTTTAGAATATACATGCTTGGCCAAAGGACTATAGAGTTTAGCAGGGATGTGACATTCGATGAGGATGTTGCCCTTTGGAAAGCAAGGGATATTCCTCTTCCTCCTCCTGTTGAGAAGAAGGGTGATGATGTGGAACTTCTAGAAGACCCTTTTGCGCCCGAGTCAAAAAAATATGTTATTGATGATTCTAAAGAACCCATGGACCCCTTAGATCCTCCTCCATGTGATCCCCCAGCTAAGTAAAGACCCCTTTGGCTTCGTGATACTTTACAGGATTCTAAAAGACATGTCGTTGCCAGAGTTACCTTTAGAGAAAGCAATCCATGCCCATACTAGGGGCATAGATGTTCCTTGTGAACACACGTCCAGATATATGTTTTGCAGTGAACACTTTGAGTCAATTCATGACTAAGCGTCTTCATGCACACTGGGTTGTTGCCAAGCATGTGCTAAGATATTTGCATGGGATGATAAACCTTGGTCTGAGATATACTGTCGGAGATGTACGACTTCATGGGTACACTGATGTTGACTGGGTCGGAAATGTGATTGACAGGAAAATGTGATTGACAGGAAGAGCACATCAGGGTGCTACTTTAGTTTGGGATCTGCCATGATACCTTGGATGAGACGGAAACAGAAGTTCGTTGCCCTTAGTACTGTCGAGGCTAGATATATTGCTGCTAGCATGGCAAGCTGTGAGGCTCTATGGTTGAGGAAGCTCTTTGGAGAGTTGTTTGAGCAGGTTTTGGATACGACAGTGATATATTGCGACAACAAGAGTGGCATTTTCTTAGCAGAGAATCTCGTGTTCCACGACAAGTCCAAGATTATTGAGATCAGGTATCACTACATTCGAGATATGGCGCAGAGAAGAGCAACGAGACTTCATCACATTTCAACTGATGAGCAGATAGAAAATATACTCATCTAGGTTGTGCTAACAGGGAAGTTCTTGGTCTTCAAAGAGCAGCTTGGACTGATGGATGTGACGCTCCCGGGTAAGGGTCTTGGGTGATTGAGAACATTGAGTAATGATCATCCCCCTGTTTGATCTCATAAGGAGAGGAATTGAGCCAAAGAGTTGTTGGGGTTGAGGAAACTCTGGACAATAGGATAGTCTATGATCCTAACCTTGCATGGTAAGTTGTATCCTACCTATTGTCGAGCAATAGGATAATCAGTGATCCTTACCTTGTATGGTAAGTTGTATCCTGCCTATTGTCTCTCTTTGGTCTTGACAAAGTATACCCCAGCTAGCATCCTACCCACAAGATAGCTTGTTGGGATTGTTTCTCTCCATCTGGAAAATGGGTGAGCATACTTCAGATAGTTTGTGATCCTTGCCATTCATGGTAAGTGGTATCCTGCTCAAGTGAAGGGATGCAGGTGTTCTACCATTGACTCTTGAGCGTCAAGTTGGGAAGATCAGCAGACAATAGGATAGAGTGTGATCCTTGCCCTTTTGTCTCTCGATATAGGGTGGTAGTCGGAGCTCCCCTATGATGATTATCTTCCCTAGAATCGAGAGTGTTCAGCAAATGAGCGGAGATGAGATATGACTTGATGACGATGACGAGACTATTGAGACAAGATTCATGATGTAGTAGAAAATTTCTCCCTAGCTGAGAGCGAATGTTAATTTGCCAGCTCAGGGACAAATTCCCTCCTTTGGACAGCCTTTCTCATCCAACGAAGACCCTCTTTGCATTTGGAAGAATTTAATTTGGTCAAGGAAAAATATTATTTTTAATGGAAAACCCACAAGTACACAAAAGTACAAGTCGGCCTAAAGTCATAATTGTTGAAGAATTTAGGGCAGTGAGAGTTAATGAGATTCTTCTTAGCATGATAACCATTTGTGAGGCATTTTATCTTTAGCTTATTAGCACAATATTTTCTTGATATCATTAGTGTGTGTATTTCTTACTTCATCAAATAGTTATCAAAACAATGAGACAAGAACCCACAATGTTGGCTTTCTGCCAAGGCCAAAACCTCTCACTCTTGGAGAGGAAAACCCGCACAAAATTCTTCTTATAGAGATTCCAATTGACGAATACCAAGACCATGACCCTTAGACACCAATCCTCTTCTTACTGTTGAGATCATCATCATCATTACTTCTTCACCGAGATCATCATCATAGTACCATAGAGATCCTTAGTTGCACCATTGCTTGCTTCATCATCATGTTAACGAGGTCTTTCTACTTGGATGTCAGTTGCACCGAGGACTTGATCATGACCTCGTCTTCATTAAGAATGAAACCATGATTGCTACCTCACTGAGATCTTGACTGTGTCTAGAATGCCGAGAATGTATAACTGTGAAATAACCATCATGTTGAGATTGTAATTGTCTAGAATGTCGAGAATGTGTGTGCTATATTGGGATCTGAGTTCACCTTCATTACCTAAACTATGACTGTGATTTCATCCTTTATTGAGATCAGTACCGAGGAGGAGACCCTGTAGTTACTTCTTGTCATTATCACCAAGATCACAGAGATGTCCGAGATCCTATACCCATTAGATGTTTTGTACCTTTGTCCTCATTTGAGTTGCAAAGAAGTCCGAGTTTCTGTGTTTCCTATGGTGACCCTGGCAGGGTATTTATAGTTGTTCATCCTCCATAATTAGCCGACATGTTAGAGTGAACAGATGTGTCTCAATTTGCAAGCCGACATGACTTCTTTAGCTTATTTAACTCATTTGCAGGCCGACATGACAGTGTTTTACATCGTTTTGCTTGTTGCATTCTTCAAGAGGATTGTGCTTGTCTTGGAGGGTTGATCTAGACTCTAGGTTGACTCATATACATTACATATATGCTCAAGAAGAGCTCTTTGACTCTGACTTTCCTATAGCACTTCAACATGTGTTGGACCTATGTAATAAGCTAGAAACTCATTTTATAATTTTACAAAAATAATATTTCTTTTCTTTTACAAGTACAAAGATCAAAATTACATTTATGAAGACCGAACTTGGTTACACATTCTTCAATACTCCCTCTTAACTAGGGAGGTTTTCATAATGGTACTTGGTCATTCTCAATCTGAAGAATTTTTCATAAGAAGAATCGGATAGGTAACCCATCTGTATAGCATCATAATAACCAACATTGTTTCCACAGCAAGGCCTTGACTGACAGCTCTATCTCTAATCAAATCAAAGCATGATGTTGGCGAGACCAATGACTATAGACACCTTCATCATTGTCTCTCAAGGCACATACCCACCTGGGTGTTCATTGAGTATGACCTTTTAGGACTATTCTTACCTTGGGTTCCTAACCCTCAAAGAATATTGGTCCTCTTGCCTACTCTTATCTTGGATGCCCTACACATCCTCAAAGAGCATCGGATGCCAAATGATCACCCAATCCTCCATCCTTTCTTCCCAGATAAAGACAAGAATGTTGTGTCTATCACTCCCTCTCAATTACAAAGGATATGCCCATTCCTGTAAAGGAATCTACCCAAGTTCCCTGTGACCAAGAACTTGTCCAAGATCCCTCTCAATTAGGGACTTGTGAGAGCTCCCTCTTAACTAGGGACTCTCCTTTTCATCAGCAACTTCTTCTTCGTGGGTCCTTTAGCTGCTTGATCAATTTCTTTCCTTGATGTAATGAAATCCAGTCGAGCTTCTTCCTTGTAGGGCATTAGCCATCCATCACTTTCCTTCTTGGTTCGTCATGTCATTCCTTTCTTCATGGAAAGTGGCCTTCTTGATACATATCTGGAACCTGCGTCATATGGCTACTTCTTCCTCATCATGTTTCTTTCAGGGATTTCTATCCACCACATGAAGTGTTAGTAGTACTTGTACTTACAACTCTTGTTCCAGTAGCCCTGCATGAACTCATCCGATATTATTCAAGAAATCAAAACATAACATTAAATCAAATAGTACCTTACAAGATGGCTCTTCATCATGACATCTTCCTGTAGGTATCAACATCCTGCATACATGTTGACACATCTCCCAAGGATATCCATTGTCAAGGGTCTTCATCTTTTCCATCAGAGTCTTCATATCTTTCTGGGAGATTTCCTAGTCAAGTCTTCTTGGTCTCTTGGATGTTGATTGCCTTCATCAAGGTTGCATATCTCACGATCTCTTCCTTCCTCACACATTCCATTCCCAGGAGCTTTTAATTAGAGTTTCTTAATTGTAGTCAACCACCTCATACTTCATATGAGGACATATTATGTTGATTTCATCTTAGTGTGACTTTATGCCCTCCTACATCCTTTCAGAGGAGGAGATCCCTTTCCCTTGATCATGCTTCTTAAGGTAGGAGTAATGATCCATGTTACCTACAACCATATGACATAATATTACAATATTAAATACAAGCATGCATACCTCATTTTACCTTTAGGTCATCTAGGCTTCTTCCAGCAGCTTCCTTGATTGAAAAGATCTCCAATCCCTTGATCTGCTTCATTTCTAATATCATCATACCATCATCTCATGAATTCCATAAGTTGGATTTCTTGATGAAACACGTGCTTCCTCTTTATATTAGTGAACCCTTCCTTTTTATATTAGTGAACCCTCTGTTGATGATTCCATCAAAGAATCTTGAGGATCTTGCATATCCCCATCTGGCAGACGTTTCATTTTTTACTTGATGTATGATAAGCCTTGTCCTGGATGACTTCTTCAATTCCTTTAATGTCCAATGATGTTTCCAAGAGCTATATCCTTCATGTTTGATTGTCATGTATTTTTCTTTCATGATTCCCATGGTGATGTCACGAGCTCTTGTTTCTAATAATTACATGATGCCACGATCCATCTTATTATCATGGTCATATCTGTGACAAAATATTTAGAAGCTTATGATAGGATCCTTTTGTGAGGGATATCATCTCAATCATAGTAGAGATTTGTTACTCCCTCTTTCCTTTGTCCTTTTCTTCAACTTCCTCCATCCTTCCGGTGATATGAGTTTTCTTTCCATAATCTTTCCATAGCATTGAATCTTAGCTATACTATTTGAGGATCAAACTTCCCTTTCCTTTCTGCACATGTTTGAGTCCCTTAACCTTCAAGACTTTTGCCATCAACTTTTCTCTATCTAGCATAGAGACCACAAATTGTTGAATGAGGTAAACTTCTTGTTCATAGACATCTGTTACCTTGCCTATCAGTTAGAACAATGATGATTATCTTCATCTCCCAATTGAGAGCTTATGAAGATATTCCTTCATTCTTTGATACCTTCAATTAGGTCTGAGTGATATGACCTTCTTCACTGTATTTCAGAGAGTATATCTTCTAGCATTTCATATCTCTCTTTTATGTCACCTCTCCTACTACATAGGGATGAGAGGACCTAGGACTGATTTCATATGACTTCTCTTCCAGGGACTATATCTATCCTCCTTTCTTATGCAAGGAATCTTGATGACCCAACCGATTTATAGATCTCCTTACAAACACAAAGTCATTTAACCAAATTTGATTATAGAATGAAAAGGTACTTACTTGACATGTGAAGATGAAATCTTCACCTTGATTGCTTTGATGATGGTTGAAGATGTATTAGTACTTCTTCTTGGATGACCTTCTTTTGAATGCGAGAATCTTTCCTCAATAGAAAAGGTTGCTCCTTTTGATAAGGATGAATTGCTACTTCTTCGGATGACCTTCTTCTAGGGCAACGAGATGATCCTTTCTTGAAGATGACCACGCCTTATCGCCATCAATATGATTTGCCTTCTTTTGTAGTGTAGATCTGAATTGTTGCTCGGGTTTCAACCTGTTCCAAGATGAGGTGATCTTTGATTTTGAGGTCCTTTGAGTTACCTTTCTTCGTAGACATCTTGATGAGAGTATTGGTGGACTTTTGGTGATGGTGATGTGGAGATAAAAGTTCTTACTGTTGTAGATTGATTCTTGATTGTTGTTGTAGACTGATCCTTCAATCTTGACAAAGCTCATCAACCTTGCTTTGATGCCCTTCTTGAAGACTAATCCTTGTATGTCTCTTTTTGTTTCCCTTCCTTTGACTTCAACACCTTAGCTCTGATACCATGTTGAAGAATCTAGGGCAGTCAGAGCTAATGAGATTCTTCTTAGCATGATAACCATTTGTGAGGTATTTTATCTTTAGCTTATTAGCACAATCTTTTCTTGATATCATTAGTGCGTGTCTTTCTTACTTCTTCAAATAGCTATCAAAACAAAAAGACAAGAACACACGATGTTGGCTTTCTGCCAGGGCTAAAACCTCTCATTCTTGGAGAGGAAAACACGCACAAAATTCTTCTTATAGAGATTCCAATTGACGAATACCAGGACCATGACCCTTGACCTATTAGGCCACTCCAAGACCAAGACACCAATCCTCTTCTTACTGTTGAGATCATCATCATCATTATTGCTTCACCAAGATCATCATCATAGTACCACAGAGGTCTTAGTTGCACCATTGCCTGCTTCATCATCATGTTAACGAGGTCTTTCTACTTGGATGTCAGTTGCACCGAGGACTTGATCATGACCTCGTCTTCATTAAGAACGAAATCATGATTGCTACCTCACTGAGATCTTGATTGTGTCTAGAATGTCGAGTATGTATAACTATGAAGTTATCATCATGTCGAGATTGTGACTATCTAGAATGCTGAGAATGTATGTGCTATAGTGGGGTCCGAGTTCACCTTCATTACTGACACTATGACTGTGATTTCATCCTTTATTGAGATCAGTGCCGAGGAAGAGACCTTGTAGCTACTTGTCGTCATTATCATCGAGATCGTAGAGATGTCCGAGATCCTATACCCATCCGAAGTTATGTACATTTGTCCTCATTCGAAGTTGTAGAGAAGTCTGAGTTTTTGTGTTTCCTGTGGTGACCCCAGCAAGGTATTTATAGTTGTTTGTCCTCCATAATTAGCCGACATGTCAGAGTGAACTGATGTGTCTCTATTTGCAAGCCGACATGACTTCTTTAGCTTATTTAATTCATTTGCAAACCAACATGACTGTGTTTTACATCGTTTTGCTTGTTGCATTCTTCAAGAGGATTGTGCTCGTCTTGGAGGGTTGATTTAGACTCTAGGTTGACTCATATACATTACATATATGATCAAGAAGAGCTCTTTGACTCTTTGACTTTCCTATAGCACTTCAACATGTGTTGGACCTATGTAATAAGCAAGAAACTCATTTTATAATTTTACAAAAATAATATTTCTTTTCTTTTACAAGTACAAGGATCAAAATTACATTTATGAAGATTGAACCTAGTTACACTTTCTTCAACAATAATTGGGTCTCCAAAGAAGCATATAATTACACATCAAGGCAACCGCATTTGGACATCATCATCAACTCATCTTCTCTTCTCTCTCCTCTTGTGATTGGTTCGTACAGGGCTGCAATCAAGGAAGCCGAGCTCACACATGCAAAGGGAAGAAGGGCAATCTGAAACTTCTGCATCGACTTTCTTTGGGCAAGCCATTGACCGAGTTTGACTTGGCATTTTGACTCACTTTGACCTGGAAAATTCGATCTTCGGAGGTCGAATACTTTGGTGAAGAAAGCGAATTTTTTTGGGTTGTTTAAATAGTGTTGCCCGCAGACACTTGACTGCAGTTTGATCACAGGTTTAACTGCAAATTCTTTCTCCTTTGACTAAGTTGTTTTTCGGGTTGTTTTTATTTGACTTTGACCGAGAAGGAAGGAAGAATTCTTTGACTGCTAACCGAGTTGATTTGGAGCTGATTTGATTGTTGATCATTGACTGGGTAGGGCATCTTTGATTGTTGTTGACTTTTGGGCTCATTTCTCATTGGATATTGGTTAGTTGAATTAGTTGGTCAAAGTTGTCCTTTGACTCATTGATTAATTGGAATATTGAATCTCTTTGCTAAACATTTGATGACAATCTAATAGAAGAAGAATTTGAAAGGGTTTTCCCCCTTGTTGGGTTTTTCCCTAGTCTTTGACCAAATCTTGTGTCTCTTGTCATTGATCTTGACTGTCTTCTATTGCACCTTAGATTTACTGTTCAATCTAAAATTGCTCATTCTTATTGGAAGATTAAATTTGTTTAAAAGTGATTGTTAATTGAAGAAAGATATGGGCAAAGTGATTGTACTAAGCATAGAACAATGGAAAATTAACATGGTATCAGAGTTGAGGTGAAGACAAGCCCAAGGAGACAAGAGACAAGCAATCACCTTTGAAGGAATCTATTTGAAATAAACTACTTGGTCAAAATGTCTATCTCTTACTTCAAAGATACATAGAAGTTGGATGACTCATCAAATTTTGTTGCTTGGAAGATCAAGTTGGAAGTGATATTAGATGAAAATGATGTTTTGGAATATGTGGAAGGAAAAGTGCTTGAGCCACCAGAAAATGCTCTTGTTGCTGCCAGGACCAAGTACAAGAAAGGTGAGATCAAAACCAAAAAAATACGTATTGATTCATTGAAAGATCATTTACTTACTAATGTTGGAAAATTGAAGAAGTATAAGGATATCTAATAACAAGTTGGTTGGGATGTATGAAGTAAACAATTTGAATCACATTCTTTCCTTGAAGAATCAACTCAAGGACATTAAGATGAAGGGGGAATTTGTGCAATCCTATGTCATGAGGATATCCCAACTAAGGGATCAATTGCAAACTGTTGGAGAGCCTGTATATCATAGAGTGCTAGTGTTGGTCACTCTTCAAAGCCTTCCTCTTGTTTGGGAAACCTTCATTACTACTATAAGCAATAATGACAAATTTTCGACATTTGATGAATTGGTTGGCAAATGTACTCAAGAAGAATCCAGGTTGGTCTCTAGAGGGAGCATTCAAAAGCATGAAGAAAGAGAGCCCATCGCATTTGCTACACAGGACAAGAAGAAGAAAGGAAGAGGAAGACCATATGGTTCAAGAAAGCTTGTCCCTAAATCAAAGGACTCCAATAGAAGATTAAGGAATATTGAATGTTATAATTGTAACAAGCATGGTCACTACGCTCAAGACTATTTGGAAAAGAGAGATGCTCCAAGGTCTAACTACAACAACAATCATGGCTCCTTTGACCAAGTTGTTTTTGGGGTTGTTTTGACTTGACTTCGAGCAGCAAGGAAGGTTGAATTCTTTGACTGTTGACCGAGTTGATTTGGAGATGATTTCACTATTGATCATTGACTAGTTAGGGCATCTTTGACTGTGGTTGAAGAAATACTTTTTCTAAGTGATTATACTAAGCATAGAACAATGGAAAATTAATAAGGAAAGGGGTAACTCAGGTCCCATGATCGCTCCTTCTTCACATTATAATGCTCAAGAATGATGGAATTTCATGGCTTAAACAAAAATTGTGGTATCCTCCATGATGTAAACCCCACATGCTCCTAACCACTTGCACTTGTTGATTGATGGGTCAGCCTAGGAATTATTCCTCCCCTTACAATTAGAAGCATCTAACAGGGCCTTTGGATAGCCCTCGTATATATAAGCATGGCAACTTGTTTATAGACCCTAAGCTAAGAAGCCATTTGAAGATGATATTTATGTGAACTGCTTTTGTGCCTTTTGCAATAGATATGGCCTATTATGATACTCTTATGGTTATTTTATGTGTGATGACAATCTCACTTGATTTTGAGGGTATGTTTCAGATGCTTGCTCCCAACTTCGACTACCATCCCTTCAGTGATTGATTGAGACTTCTAAATCACTTCAGAGAGAACATCTAGCCACAATTGATGACCCTTCATGGAACCATAGCCAAGACGTTACACACTTTATGAGGAGCATTGACATCAAGATATATCCAACATTGATGGTGACTTTCTCCTCCCCCTCCAGAGCCAGAAGCATTGCACATTGAAGCCAGGATGTTGCCTAGAAGGAAGATGTACCCCTGACAACACAGGACACCCCCAAACTAGTTGTATGTCCTTGATGAATGTTGCCCTATTTCTGGGTCAATTTAATGATGATGATGACGACTTGAGATCCCTCTAGAAGGGATGGTACACCTTTCTAAATGATGATATTATGCCCTAGTCTTGTGACATCACTCTCATATGGCTTGGAGTCATGATGTGGGCTTGGTTAATGATGAGATGTTGATGAGGAGGGTTTTTCTTGATGAGTGGACACCTTGTGGGATAAAAGTAGGCTTTTTGTTATGTTTTCTCATTGAGATAGCTATCTATTAGGTTGGCTTGTGATCTACTTAACTTGTAATCACATATCTTATTATTTTTAGTGCTTTTAGTCCATTTTACTACTAAACCAACTAGGTTTCCCTCCTATACATACAGGGAAGTCGATTTAAGGAAAGATGATTGCCACACACGCTCATTATTCATTGAGAGAGAATGTGCACTAGTCTTCTTTTCTCTTGAACACAGTGGAGCATTGATGTAGCGAATTGTCTTGGGGAGGATATTATTGCTTGGAGGGAATTTTCATCTTGATGTATTGAATCATTTATAGATCTAACATCTTACTTTGCAAAAGTATCACCAAGTTGTTGAATTTCCATTGCCAATCTAGATTTATTTATATCTCAAAAATTTTTATTCCTAGAAAATTATTAAATAAAATTCTGAATTGTTGGAAAATAAAATAATTGGTATTTAACTTCTAATATTAATATTTGTAGCAGAAAAAGAAAATCAAAGAGATCAATCACATCACAACAATAAGTATACACCCATAACATTTTCTTTCATTAAAATCCTTGGGAAAACCTAGGCCTGGACCCACAGAGAAAAATACACTAAAAAATACATTAATGGAAGTTGTAACTCGACCTCCACTAGAAAACTCGACCCAAGGAATTCGACCCACCAAAATATCAACCTCTTGAAGAATTTGGCAAATCAACCCACTCCTTTCTGCTCATATGACCTCTGCACACTCAAGAAAAATCAACCCACTCCTTTCTACTCATATGACCTCTGCGCACTCAAGAAAAATCAACCCACTGGATAAATCGGCCTCTCCACAACTCTGCCTCTTTACAGTTCAATTACTTGGCCTCTCGATTTGTTGAACTTGACCTCACAAAAATACTCCCAAAATTCCCTGCACTCTTCCTCCCTTCTCTTCAATCTAGTTGAGCCTCTCGCTTTAGAGCAAATCCCTTCCTCCACTCGTATGTCTTCACCTATCCCTTCATTAATCCAAATCCCTAATCCTAATCTCCTAAGTGATATTGCCTCACTTGCAATCAACAGTTGAGAACACATCTAAGTCACTTAAATTATAAATAATTAAATTATCTATCCTTACTACTTAGTACTTTGTAATATGTGTTAATACTCTACAATAATTAATTGACTTCAATTATTGTACTTTTCCTAAGTTATACTTAGGAAAGAAATCATAAATCACTTACTCCATCAAGCAAGCACCTAAAGAGGCAATCAAACATCTTCTACATGCTAAGACACCAAGCTCATGTAGAAGACCTTCCGAAGCTACCAAGAACTTCAACACTCTCTCCTAGCAAGGAGGGGATTCTTCACCAACCCCAACTTATCCTTGTAAAACATGAACTTCCCTTTCACTAGAGACTTGGTGTGAATATCTGCCACCTACTCCTCTATGAAAATGTACAGCAATCTCATAGCACGTCTCTGGACTCTATCTCTGATGAAGTGATATTTGATCTCTATATGTTTGGACCTGTCATGAAACATAGGATTTTCGGAGAGCTTAATGCAACTTTGATAATCATAGTGAATCACCAAGGGATCCAACGCAGGACCAAATAACATTCTAAGCATCTTGTGAAACCATATGGCCTCACAACTCGCCACGCTACTCCACCACTACTAAGCTAAGTGCCAATGACTATTGCTTCCTGCGACACCACGAGATCATGATTGATCCCAAGTTGAAACAACATCCAGACGTGGATTTTACAGCACTGCCAGCCCAATCAAAATTTGTGTATCCCTGCAACTCTACTCCACCAACTCCCACATATCATAGTCAGAAGTCCAGTGTACTCGCAGGTATCTCAACACATGCTTCACTACCACCCAATGAACCTGTCTCGGCTCCACCATGAACTAGTTGAGTGTGTTCACAACAAAACAGACATCTAACCTAGTGTTGACCAAATGCATCAAGAACCCAATCAGCTCCATATACAACCTGGGATCCACCAACTCTCCCTCAAAAGCACTTAGTTTTTCAAGTTGGTGGTCATAGGTGTAGACATCGGTCTGCAATCCTGCATCCGAAATCTCCTCAGGATCTCAACTGCATCCTTGCCTTGCCCTAGGAAAATCTATGTCGGTTGCTGCCACACCTCCAATACCAAAAAGTAATGCATCAAGTCAATCTCCTTCATTTGAACTCCAAAGCAAAGTCCTCTTTGCACATCCTTATGAGCTTCTCTAATCCTACCAAGAAGAGATCATCCACATAGTAGACCAAGATAACCAATTCACCCTCAACAAGCACATAGTGCAAGTTGGAGCCCGCTTCACTCTTGGTGAAGCCCAAACAAAAAATATATCCATCAAGACTAGCATACCATGTGCGCAAATCCTACATCAACCTACAAAGGGCCTTCTTCAGCCTGCATACATGAGACTCTCTCCCATGCAACTCAAAGCTTTTAGGCTGCTCAATATACACCTCTTCCTCAATCACCCCATTGAGGAAGGAAGTCTTCACATCCATCTGATGTGTCCTCCACTTCATCTCTGAAGCAATAAATATGACCGCCCTAATAGATGCATATTGAGTGATAGGAGCAAATGTCTCCTCATAGTCCACACCCTCCTTCGAGGAGAACCCTTGCACTACAAACCTCGCTTTGTACTTCTCGACACTACCATCAGTTGCATGCTTGATCTTATAGATCCATCAAGAAGTGACCATTGACTTGTCTTGAGGCCTCGGCAGTATGCCCCACACATCATTCCTCGTGATGGAGCCAAACTCCTCCACCATGGCATCCCTCCAGACTTACTCACTTGCAGCCTCCTCAAAAGTGGAAGGCTCAGACTCACTGGTGTTGCTCGACAAGGACAAATAATTGGAAAATCTCATTTGTGGTCTATTATGCCTAAAAGTGTTGGCTGGTGCCTCCAAATGCTCCTCAGCATCTCTCAAGGTTTGTTCAGCCCATCTTGATCTCCTCGTAATAGAGCTCGAAGGAATAGCTTGTTTCTCCTCCAAATCTACAGGCTATGTCCCTACTGTCGGTGCGACTGGACCCTACTAAACCTTAGGAGCCTCTTGCTCCTGCTCTATATCATGAGACCTCCTAAAGAACCTGCCCTCCTCAAATTTGACATCCCAACAGATGATGACTCTCCTTTGTCCTAGAATGTAGACTTTGTAGTCCTTTGAGACCTCACTGTGCCCAACAAAAATGCCCTTCTCTGATGAGAGCTCTCAAATGAATCACCTCCAATCTCACTCCTGTAATCATCTCCTTGGGAGTCTTGTCCTCCAATACTCTGTTAGGGCTCCTATTCTGCAAATAAGCAGTTGTATAGCAGGCCTCCACCCACAAAAACATATCTAAGTCTTGATCATAGATCATTTCCTTCACTGCTCCCACTATGGTCCTATTCTTCCTTTCAGCAACCCTATTTCGTTGAGGGTTGTAAGGAACTATGTGTTCCTTCTTGATCCTTGCCTCCTTTCAAAAATCCTAAAACTCACTGGAGATATATTTACCCCCATTATCAGATCGTAGTACCTTAATCTTCTTCACCGTCTAGTTCTCCACAAGAGCTTTGAACTCTTGAAACTAACCAAATACCTCATCCTTGGTCTTCAAGAAGTAGATCCAAGTCTTCTTTGAATAAT
This sequence comes from Pinus taeda, assembly GCA_000404065.3. Lineage (NCBI taxonomy): Eukaryota > Viridiplantae > Streptophyta > Pinopsida > Pinales > Pinaceae > Pinus > Pinus taeda. The sequence continues at coordinate 29,475 of APFE031107359.1, forward strand.
CATCTATAAATATCACAAAATAGCTAGTTCCTATGATTAATTCCACTAAAATAGGACCTCATATATCTAAATGCACCAATTATAATATCCCCTTGGACCTATTCTCACTATGAGGAAACATTGCCTTGGAATGCTTGCCAAGCACACACCCTTTGCACACTCCCTCTTAATCCACCCTGATCTCCAGAAATCCTATAAGCATCCTTCGTAACATATGCAAATCCCTGTAGTGTAGGTATCCTAACCTCCTATGCCAAAGCTCACTTTGGCTATCATTCTCATGTACAAGAGCCTTCATCGGTTGTCCTCTCAATAGATATAGGTTGTTCTCCCTACTCCCAATTACTTGCCTCTAGCTAGAATCAACTCCTTTCGGCTAAAAACTACTTCACCTCCTGTGAAGCTAATCTCTAGTCCTTTGTCCTCCATGGCTGAAACCGAAAGAAGAATCTTTTCCAACCCAGGTACAAACATCACTTGGTTCACCTCCATGATACTCCTTGACTCCATTTGAAACTCAATGGTACCAATGCCCTCTACTGCATACTTGGTTTTGTCTCCAAGCTCCACATGTAGATCTATAGGGCATTTGGTCATGTCGGTGAAAATATCTTGTGATCCTATCATGTGACAAGATGCTCCATTGTCTACAAACAACACCCCTCTCGCAACGGTGCCAAAAAGGCATGACACCAAGGCAAAGTTCTTCTCAAACTTCTCATCCAACTCATCCATCTATGTTGTGGTTGCCGAAGATGTCTTTCCCTTGCCCTTCTTCCTATTTGGACATTGTCCGTTAAAGTGACCAAACTTACGACCTGCAAAGCATTCTACTTTGCCCATGTCCTTCTCCTTTTTACTTTGTGAAGAACCTCCTCCACTCTAGTTCTACTGGGCCTTCATTTTTCCCTTCTTCGCTTGCACAGCAAGAGAAAATTGCTCATCCCCACCACCACTCCCACATTGTCCACGAGTGATTGAACTCTCCCACAACCCACTCTAATCAGAAACTCATTGTCTAGCAAGGATCCCCTAAAGGTGCTCCACTACTTAGTGCAACCCCTTAGAGCTACCTTCAGTAGCTTTGAATCACTCAACTTTTCCCACAGCTAACAATCCATCACAAGTCTATTGGATCCTAGTGAAATATGAGGTCACAGTCTTTGATATGTTCATTTGGATGTTGTTCGACTTCTCCTGCAACACCATTATCGTATTATGATTTTTACTCAAATAAACACTAGTTAAGGATACTCATATCTAACGATCTTTGTGTTGGAAATACTGAGAAGGGGGGGGGGGGGGGGGGGTGAATCAGTGTTTCTTAGCAATCAACAACAATATTAATCTTTTTCAGAGAATTACTTAATCTTCAACAATATTATTATAATTCGGTGTCAGATAGCAAAACGAGTAAGCACCACCATACAACACTGCAGAAAGATGGAGATAGTAGACACAAGATTTTTAGGTGGAAAACTCCCTCCGGGTCAAAAACCATCGAATGCTTCTTACTAATTGTCTTCTCCTTTTTAAAAGAAAATAATTACATCAAATTTTGAGTTACAATTGAAGGAGGCTCCAACCCCCTGATTTACAGGCCACAACTTGTAGGACGCTACTACACCCTAATAACTTGTTGCAACCGAAAGGACACCCCAACACCCTGTAAGTCACGCCACAACTTGACGAGTGCCCCAACACTTCGTTTACCCATTGTTGTCAAAAGGCCTTTGTTGCCCTGTAATTTATCATCCCCAACTGAAAGGACGCTCCAATGCCCTGTGATTTATTAGCACCAACTAAAAAGACACCCTATGCAGGCTATTACATACCCTAGCACCACCCCTACCGCCTTGAAGTGTTCTCAGGCCATAACCTGAAGGTAACTCCAATCACCCTGAAGAGTCCGCAAACCACGTTTCATAATTTTCAGACTGGATCCCCTTGTGCTCCAAACCAATATAAGAAAGTAGAATAGAAATTGTATTGTATATCATGTCAAACCCTGGTAGCCATTGACCACACTGCACAATACTGCTCAATGCATATCAAACCCTGACTGTCAACACTCAACTGAAAACTACACAATTTGATCATTTTTCATCACTAAACTAACTGCTACCACTAACCACTGCAAATCTCTGCATGTCATTACTCACACAGGCCACTACAAATCATTGTTGAATCATTGCACTGCACATGAATAGATGAGCATTCATGAGCTCATAAAATTGGCTACCATACATCATTGAATCAAACACCCTATACTGCTGCAAATGTTGAACCCAAATGTCTAATAACGGCATACTCCAAGATGTCTCAGATCATCCCTATGACTTGCTTCTAATGCTCTCAAACACCGCCCACAGAGAGCTGCAAACATATGTCTTATTGTTGATCACTAGTCATACACTGTTATCCATCTTTCTCAGCAATAAGTTGTACAACAAGGTTATTAATACTTGTCAAGCGTCATGTCAAGGTGTCTATGTGTCAAGTCAAGTCACTATAGGTATATAAGTCTATGTCAAAATAAGATCAATATAGCCTATAAGTCAACTTTAATAGGTCAAGCTTGAATATTATATTTCATAGATTAGTCAATTCAAATTACTACTAAGTGTCTTATCATTTGAGGTCACAATATCATTGTTAAGTCATAAGATACATAATCATTGTCATATCATCAAGTCTCTATGTCAGATGTTAATATCACTGTCAAATCTATTTACATATCAATGTCCAATCCAAGTGTCAATTCACTATCAAGTCTTCATTACCATACCACCATTAATGAGTTGTAATTATGAGGTCAATGTATTATTCAAGTTCTATATGTCACTGTCAAGTCTATGTGTCAATATATCTATATATATATATAATATTATATATATATATATAACAAGGACTTTTATACAATGAATTTTCAAATCCCACTTAATATTTTCAATATTGTAGGTAAATGAATACTCAAAGATATATAAACAATGATGTTTGCAATCGCAACAGAATATGAAGTCAATGATTGGCTTAGTGCATTTTGATACTTGAAGTTGTTCAACGATACAAAAAGATTCTGGTGGGAATTGTTGTCATATTGACAACTGTACAATCATTGTTTAGTTCTGTAAACTTATGTCAATCCTTCTCAGTGTTAATTCATACATAGGATCAATGATATCAAGTCATTACCACACATAGGTATCAATTCATCTACTATTGTACATGGAATTATTATCACTGTGAAGAATTGTATCAGTGTCTTGTCAGACTTATGTTGTTTTGTCACTAGAATATCTATATCACGGTTGTACACCAAGGTTATTGTCACTTGTTCTAAGCTCTTAACCCTTCAAATAAGACCTTTCTATTTGCTACAGGACACGGCTACCTAACGGATTAGAAGATAATCCTTCAACCTTAGTTTCAAACTACGAATGAACAGGTCTGTAAGGCCGAGATCTATTGAGGTCTATTAGATGGAGGACCAAAGTTTTGTGGAGGAGGTCGAGGTCTTGCACTTAAGGCCTAATGAGCCTACACCCAAATGAATCAAGGGGAAAACAAATTAACCCTAAACTAAAGACAAGACAAGTGGATCCTTCAAAAATAACAATAAACTCTAAAGGCAGCACAGCACACTTATTTGCCACAAGTCCGAGAAGATACAAGAGACAACTCTGAACTTACTTGAAGAATAAACAAGTTGTAATGTTCAGAAGTAGGAATATAAGTGATATAAAGCATACAATCAGTTCAACAATTATAAAAACGAAATATATATTAAGCACCCATGAAAATGCTAGAAATAATGAACTACTAAGCCATTTTATTAACCCTTTGAGGGAAAAACACAATAGATAAAAGAATGGTGCACATGGGCTTGTCTCAATGGACAAGCATAACCAAACCCAGGTGAGAATGACTGAACCAATGGTTGCCTCTACTGTTGCACCAATCTGCACTACGCTACCCAGAAAACTGCCCTTCCTATTGACTTCGAATGGTTGGAAACACAACTTCCCGTGCTCAGAAAATTATAAGATTTGAGCTCCTGACTCCTTGGCCTAAACCGAGAAAAACCCACGAAGGAATTTAGTTGGTTTAGACTTCTGAAATTCAACCCCCAAGGAGCCCAACTTCAACTGCAACTGCAAAACTCGACCTACTGGATTCCGCCTATAAATCCTCCCAGAAAATGTCCCAAAGTGTTGGGTTGACCCCTACTGCAAATTCCCTGACTTCCCGAATGATCTTCCAGGTTGTAGCACCTGCTCCTAAGCCCCATGAAAACATTGGACTGGCCCTCTATTCTGTCCCCAAGCCCAAGAAATCGAACTGCTGGGTTGTTGGCTCTACTGGCCTACTGCTGCTCTCCCAATCCTCTAGCTCTCCCGGCAAATGACTAATCAATAGTGGCTCAAACTCCTCCTGTGTATTCTTCAGACAGCCAAGAAATATGCACTCCTTGTTTGTGACTAAATGGTAGTGTTGTAACACACTCACGAATCTCCTGAAATGTTGATGGAACTACCTTCCTAGGGCAGTGACGGAAGGTCCCCCAAAGGTAAGGTTGAATCTCCCGCTTGAGAGATTCGTGGCTAAACAATCGGTTGACTCGGCTAAACAGCAAAGCGAACAGTCAAGTAATTTCGATTTGCAAGGTGAATAAATGAATCCAAATGAGAGCTTCCTCCTCCTTTTATCTTCCCAGGCCTTCCTTGCCTCATGTGGACCCCTCCATCCAGCACTTCGAATTCCCTCCAAGCCATTTGAATGGCCTAGTTCGAATTCACATGTGGGTGGCCCCCACATTCCACTAGGAACCAAATAAAGTCGAATTTCCTCCTAAGTCTCTAAGTCGAAAATGTTGGGTTCTTTTCCTTAGCCAAAATTGTGCAAAATTGTGTAGCAACACCCTGTTACAAATATATATGAGGAGGGACATGACACAAGTTTTCTTGAAGGCCATGAGATGTAAGTAACCTTTAGAACCTTCACTCTCCTTATTCAATCAACTTGTAATGAAAAACGAACCACCTATCCTGAAGGAAACCGAAACCTAACTCTGTTTGAAATTTTCTCTTTGCTTCAGTCAACCGAAAATTTCAGAACTCAAATATAAGAAAATTCATTAAGATTTTTGTGTCATTATGAGTGCATTAGGTCTCTTTTTATAGCGTTTGATTAGGCATAGTCAGGGGCTCTTAAAAGTAGATGTTGGAGTAGGTTTAAATTCTTTTAGTTATTAATTATTCAAATAATCATAATTAATTAATTATCTTAGGCCCTAAGCAAAGAGGTCATTAGCTTAATGGAGGAGGGCTAAGGTTTAGGTAAGGAGTTTTGTATGCTAATTAGTTATATGCCCTTCCTAGGATGACTTCACCATAAAACTATGACCAAGGAACCCATATGCCTCATATTAGATGCCCTTGACCAATGAAAGTATGTGATCTCACCACCCCTTGGGGTTTTAGCCCAAAAATTGGGGTCAATACTTCAAACTCAATTATCTCTCAAACCAGGGGGAACCACGTGGTGTGCCACATACCACCAGAAACATCTTTTCGATGAGAATCTAATAACATGGATCTTCAGAACAAACTCAAAGATTTTCCACTTCAGAAACCCTCAACATGGTCGGGGTATACCCTCAGTCTAGGGAACCCAAACCCTAGGACCTAGGTTTTCAACCATCCAATAGTGGAGCTGCCAACTTGATGTAATCAGACAATTACTAGGAAGTGTTCATTACAATTTGACATCAACAACTGGGGTTTTTAGTCAAAGTCAAACACAGTCAACTCCAAGGGTTGACATCAATGACAACACCATCCAACACTTTGTCCTTCCCTATTATGTGACGAATTATATGATCCCTCACACCATCCTAGATCATACCCATCACTTTCACATCCTTCAGATTGTGCTCAGCAAGGATCCCCTTCACAAAGGTGGTCCATTGCTTAATACAACCCTTTAGAGCTCCTTTCACTAGCTCTAAATCACTCACAGCTTCTCCCACAACTAAAAATTCATCACAAGTTTGTTGGATCCTAGTGAGATATGAGGTCACAGTCTCTGATTTGTTCATTTGGATGATGTACAACTTCTCCCGTGGCACGATTATCCTATTTTGATTTTTACTTTGATAAAGAAAGGTTAAGGCTACCCATATTTGATGTTCTTTATCCTTCCCTGTTATGTGATGAATTGTATAATCCCTCACACCATCCAAGATCATACCCATCACTTTCACATCCTTCATATTGTGCTTGGTTGCTTGGACAGTGTCAGAAGGACCCTGGATCTATGTGTTTGCAAAATCCCACAAAGCCATTCATTTTTAGAACAATAGTGATCCAATCCTTCCATGGACTAAAATTAGCAACCCCATCCAGCATGTTTTCATATTTCAAGCTCATTAATGTCATTTCACAAATCGACCTTGGCTATAAAACCCTAGCTCCAAAATAAAAATAAAAATATGATATCGTAAAAAGCAACAACTTGCTATTGTGAAACTCTTGTGATCTCGTATCTCTCCCTCAAAGTTTCTATAGCTCTGATACCATGTTAAATTTCCAATACCAGTCCATATTTATTTATACCTCAACAATTTTTATTCCATGAAAATTATTAAATAAAATTCAAAATTGCTAGAAAATAAAATCATTTGTATTTAATTTCTAAAATAAAATATTTGCAGTGGAAAAATAAAATCAAAGATCAATCACATCACAACAGTAAGTATACACCCATTACAATTTTCCTTCATTAATATCCTTAGGAAAATATGGGCCTAGACCCATAGAGAAAAATACAATGTTGGATCCTGTAACTCAACATCCACAGGAAAACTCGACCCAAGGAATTTGGCCCACCAAAAAATCAGCCTCCTAAAGAATTCAGCACTAGGAAAACCCATCCTCCACCACCAGCAAATTGGCCCACTCCTTTCTGCTCATACAACCTCTATGCACTCAAGAAAAATAGGCCCACTGGAAGAATTGACCTCTCCACAACTCGGCTTCCACTGTGCTTCAACTACTCAACCTCCTGGCTGTTGAATTTTGTAACTATGGTCAGTATTCATAATGCATATTTGGATCTTAATGTATTTATATTATTTATTGCAAAGCATATTTAAAATGCTAGAGTCAAAAGAAAAATGTATTTTGAGTCAAGTCCCATTTGGACTAAAAGATTGAATTTTTAAATTTGAAAGTTTTGGCTCCAGGTTTGTCAAATCAGCCTCCCTTCAAGTCAACTCGGCCCAGGCAAAGTCATGGCCATTCAACCCAACTAGTTCATTATATAAGGGCAGCTCAACGTCCTCCTCAAGGCAAAAATTCGCACTCTCTCAAGCAAGACAATTTCCGGGCATCCTAGCGAAAGACAAGAAGGATAAGGAGGACGAAACTGATCTCTTTCTCTCTTCTCTAGCTCACATGTGTGGAAGGACTCTCTCTCTCTCTAGTTTGCATATTTTATGGGCAATTTCTATTGCACGGGCCGAAATTATTGAGCAATTGCAAGAGGCTGAAATTCTAGGATTCTGGCAATTGTATGAGGACCAAAATTCTGGGGCAAACCAGTAGAGTGAAGTGTTGGATCAGATAGGAAGGCTTGACTTCGAGGGTTTGACCAGATTTGACCATAGATTTGTTGAAGGTCAATTTGACCCAATTGATGACTAGAAGGTCTAGGTGTGTCTCTTGTTGAACGGAAGAATTTCTCTATTGAAAAGGTTGTTGGGTTTTTCCCCTAAATGGGTTTTCCCAAGGTAAATCTTGTGCTCTCCTTTTGCATTGTGATCTCTATTGTTCTACTATTCATGTATGGTTGAATTTCTTAAGTATAATTGCTTAATGATATATTGAAAAAAAACTAATAGAAGATCAACATCATTAGAAGTAATTATTAGTTTTCATAAATAGTGTGCTAGTATCTATTCCACTTGAAAAATCAACATGGTATCAAAGCTTTCGTGAAAAAAGAACATTGAGATCACTCTTGGAGAAACCCTACATTGAGATCACTATTGTTGAAGTCCTTGTTGATTTACATCCATGGCTCCTTCTCACATTTGCAGGTTGACGAAGGACTTGTATGGACTCAAGCAAGCTCCAAGATCTTTGTAGGCTTGAATTGATAGTTTCCTGACGAGACTTGGATTTACCAAGAGAGATATTGATCCAAACCTATATTTCAAGGTTGTGAAGAATGCATCTTTGATACTATTGCTATATGTTGATGATTTGTTTCTGACAGGTGTTGAACCTCTCATCATTTAATGTAAGAGGCAGTTGGCCTCTAAGTTTGATATGAAGGATCTTGGCTTAATGCACTATTATTTGGGACTAGAAGTATGGCAGAAGCCTAGAGAAGTCTTCCTTGGTCAAGGAAAGTATGTTGTTGAAATACCTCAGAGAATTGGCATGATGGACTATAAATCCATGGCAACTCCCATGGTAACTAACTTAAAGAAATTGAGAGGCTCCAAATCCAGGTTGGTAGATCCATCTATGTACCGGCAATTGATTGACTCGTTGATGTATTTGGTTAATACTAGGCCAAACATTTGCTTTGCAATGAACACAATGAGAAATTCCAAGTGGAACCAAGACATGAGCATAGGATTGCAGCAAAACGCATTTTGAGATATTTGCGTGGTATTGTGAACTATGGTGAGATATGTTGTAAACAATGATGTACAGCTTCAGGGATGTACAGATGTTGACTAGGTAGGAAGTGTTGATGACAGGAAGAGCACTTCAGGGGTATGCTTCATTTTGGGCTCGACTGTGATATCTTGGATGACCAGGAAGCATAGATCTATCACACTCAGCTCTGTAGAAGTAGAATGTATTGTAGCCAATGAAGCATGTACCGAAGCAGTGTGGCTTTTGAAGTTGTTTGTAGGACTGTTTGACCAAGAGTTGGAACCAATAGTGATATATTGTGATAATCAAAGTTGTGTGAAGCTTTCAGAGAAACTCGTCTTCCATGACCAAAGTTGTGTGAAGCTTTCAGAGAAACTCGTCTTCCATGACAAGTCGAAGCATATTGAGATCAAGTACCACTACATCTGTGACATGGTGCAGAGCAGAGAAGTAAGGCTCGAGTACATCTCCACTGATTAGCAGGCAGCGATATTTTGACATAGTCGTTATCCAGAGAGAAGTTCATGTACTTCAAGGACAAGTTGGGGCTTGTGGAGATTACCGCTCTCGTTGAGAGGGAGTGTTGATGTGACAACAGTATGGATGGACATTCTCCCTATAGGGAGAATGATCTGAGAAGCACTAAGAGCTCCCCAGATAGGGTTGATTGAGTACCTTTCAGTGAAGAGACCCAGATTACTCCCCAGATAAGGTTGAGTGTGGTCTCTCAACATCAAGACCCAGATTACTCCCCGGATAGGGTTGAGCGAGGTCTAGACCTAGATTACTCCCCAAATAGGGTTGAGTGAGGTTTTTCAGCATCGAGGCCCAAAGTGCTTCCCAAGAGGGTTGAGTGAGTGCATGTTAGTACTCCCCAAGATGGTTGAGTTAGTATCTCAGCATTTTGGCCTAGCGAAGAGGCCTTTGGATTTAAGGACCAGATTACTTTCAGAGAATGTGTCCTAAGGGTTTCACCACGAGTCCAAGAGACTAGCCAAGATGATAGTGAACCTGACTAGTCTGTATAGCATGTGTCAATGAGACTAGATTATGGTGACTAGTAGATGCTGATGATATGCCATCGGCTAGGTACCAACTAGGATATGGCAACTAGCAGATGTTGATTACATGATGAAGTTGGTTATGATGATGCATTGATATCACCTTAGAGAAAAATGTCAACAATGAGTACACCTATGACAGCGATTATGAATACCTCCCTAGTTAAGAGGGAGTGTTGAATTTTGTAACTATGGTAGGTCTTCATAATGTATATTTGGTCGTTGATGTCCAAGTTTGTCAAGTCGGCCCAAGCAAAGTCACACCCATTCAACCCCATCAATTAACTATATAAAGGCAGCTCGACCTTCTCTTCAAGGCACCAATTCGCACAATCTCAAGCAAGATAGTTTCTACACATCCTAGCTAAGTTAGACAAGAAGGACAAGGAGGACAAAAAAGGATGAAATCCATCTCTTTCTCATGTGGAAGGACTCCCTCTCTCCAGTTCATATATTTTCTGGGTAGTTTTCGTTGCAAGGGCTGAAATTTCTAGGCAATTGCAGGGGGCCAAAATTTTAGGATTCTGACAGTTGCAAGAGGGTCAAAATTCTAGGGCGGATCAATAGTGCGAAGTGATGGATCAGATTGGAGGGTTTGACCAAGTTTGACCATAGATTTGTTGAAGGTCAGTTTGACCTAGTTTATGACTAGAAGGTCTAGGTGTGTCTCTTGTTAAACAGAAAAATTTCTCTATTGAAAAAGGTTATTGGGTTTTTCCGCTTGGTTTTCCCAAGGTAAATTTGTGCTCTCTTTCTGCATTGTGATCTCTATTGTTCTATTGTTCTTTGTATGGTTGAATTTCCAAAGTATAATTGCTTAATGATTTATTGTAAAAAAAAAACAAAAGAAGATCAACATCATTACAAGTAACTATCAGTTTGCAGAAATATTGTGCTAATATTTATTGCACTTGAAAAATCAACACTGGAAATACTCCTGAAATTTCCCTACACCCTTCCTCCCTTCTCTTCAGTCTAGTTGAGCCTCTCGCTCTACAGAAAATCACTTCCTACACTTGTATGTCTTCACCTCTCCCTTTTCCCTACACTCTTCCTCTGTTCTCTTCAGTCTAATTGAGCCTCTCACTCTACAGAAAATCACTTCCTACACTTGTATGACTTCACCTCTCCCTTAGGCTTATTTTATAAATTCATTAAGCCAAATTCCTATCCCTAATCTCCTAAGTGACTTCCAGTTGAGATTAGATATCGCCTCACTTGAGAGCAACAGTTAAGATCATATCTAAGTCATTTAATAATTAAATTATTTATTCTTAGTACTTTGGCTTAATAGTCCACAATAATTAATTGACTTTAATTATTGTACTTTCCCTAAGTTAGACTTAGGAAAGTTGTAAATCACTTAACCATCTTTTACATTTAAAGACACCAAGCTCATGTTGAATACCTTTTGAAGCTACAAAGAATTTGTAAATTTTGTAGATGTTCTATGCTAAGAGCAATTTCACTTTTCTCACAGCAATCATACAAGTAGTTAAGCAAAATGCAGATAGAACATATAAGCAGATCTTACAGAAGATAAATCAGAAACAGGAAAAATGTGTGTGTTTGTTTCGGCGGTCAACAGGATGCTTCAACCAACAAAGTCTCCTTTGGTCAGCCAGCCCAGCATGTGTCACAACAACCCTCCAACCAGTAGATGAGTCAACCCAAGTCAATTCTACAAAAGTCAACGCTGTCCTGAAAAGTCAACGCAGGGGCAGCAAGCTAAAAGTCAACGCAGCAGCAAAACGGTCAACCCTTTGACCTCGATTTTTGTGCCAGGTAGTACGGCCTTCAAAAATCGAACCTTCCACCAATTTTCAGCTTGATTGGACCAAGCGTTGACCAAAGTCAACGCTGGTCAAACTTTCTGCAAAACCCTAGCA
>APFE031107359.1:45082-88036 GCA_000404065.3 Pinus taeda
ATGCATAGCATCCTTCCAGACTTGATGCTTGATGGCTTCCTCAAAAGATCCAGGTTCAGATTGTAGAATAGTACTCATGGCAGCTAGATACCCTTGGTATCTACACGGCTTCTTGCTTTCTCGGAATGTCCCCTTGGGGCAGCATGACCCTCAGCATCTTCGAGGGTGTCCCTGAGCCATGATGGCCTCTTTCCTAGAGAAGGGGGAGGATCAATAGGGTCCATTGGCCCTTCAACATCAGGCATAGTCTCATCCTGGGGTTCTTCCAGATTTCCAGGTCTTTCTTCATGATTTTCTTCAGATCTAGGAAGATCTACTACTTTCTTCAGGGAAGCATCTTTGTCAAAAGTGACATCATGGCTTATCTCTACTTCCCTTTGACCAGGTACATAGACTCTATATGCCTTAGAAGTCTCACTGTAGCCCACAAACATTCCTTTCTTCCCAGTAGCATCCAGCTTACTTCTCTTTTCTTTCGGCACATGAAAATAGACAGGACATCCAAAAATTCTAAAATGTGAGACATCAGGTTTCTTACTAGAGAAAACTTCTTCGGGAGTTTTGGAGTCCAAAGCGGAATGAGGGCATCGGTTTTGAATGTACACAGCAGTATTTGCAGCTTCTCCCCACAGAAACTTTGGTAGACCCTGGTCACATAGCATGGCACGGGCAACTTCCACAATAGTCCTATTCTTGCGTTCAGCAACACCATTCTGCTCAGGAGTATATGCAGTGGTAGTCTCCCTCTTAATGCCAGCTTCTCTGCCAATGTCTTTGAACTCATTTGACTCATATTCAGTGCCATTGTCAGTCCTCAAAATCTTGATCTTCTTTCCGGTCATATTTTCCACCAAGGCTTTGAAGGTACGGAACCACATGAAAGCCTCATCCTTCTTCAAGAAGTATATCCAGGTTTTGCGAGAGAAGTCATCAGTAAATGTCATATAGTAAGAACATCCCCCCAGGGATGTTACAGGCAACATACCGGAAAGATCAGAATGGACCAGTTGCAATATCTCAGATGTCTTTGTGACACTTGAGGGGAAAAGGTCCCCTTGTATGTTTTCCTTCAGCACAACCCTTGCATACACCTTCATGATTATTTCCAAAATCAGGCATCCCTGTCACCACCTTCCTTTGTCCTTCGAACCACCAGAGTTCCTCTTTCGGGAATGAGCAACATAGGCAGCATTTCTTTCATTATCAAATTCCTTCATCCTTGTTTCTTCTTGCATACATCTAGACAGAAGCTCATCAAAGTTAGGAATGGTATTATTGTTGAGAATGGTAGTTGTGAATACTTGCCATTCTTATGGAAGTCCTCCAAGTGCGGTGAGAACCATCTCACGATCAGCTATTGTCTCCCCAATAGCTAGCAGATTGTTCCTGGTTTCGGTCAACTTCATAAAGAAAGTTTGAATAGACTCGTCTCGGCCCTTCTTCATATTCTTCAACTTTTTCTTGAGGAATAACACTTGGTTCACATTGTTTACTTGGAACACAAGTATCAATTTGTCATACATCTCCTTGGATGTGCCTAGTTCAGATATGTAGGCAACCAGACTCTTATTTATGGATTCCCTGATCAGCAGCTTTGCTCTGATTTCTCCCTTCTTATACTTGGTTCTAACAACAGCAGAGGCATTTGATGGAGGTTCTTGAATCTTCCCTGTCACATGATCTAGGAGATCATGATCTTCCAATTTGAGATCTAATAACATCTTCCAGGCATGGAAGTCATCACTTCCAGTCAGCTTGTCATTCTCCCTGAATTCAAGCTTAGTGGAATCCATTTCCTTAGATGATGATTGCTATAGATAGAGTTTGTCTTCACCTCAGCTCTGATACCATGTAAATTTTTGTAGATGTTCTATGCTAAGAGCGATTTCACTTTTCTCACAGCAATCATACAAGTAGTTAAGCAAAATGCAGATAGAACATATAAGCAGATCTTACAGAAGACAAATCAGAAACAGGAAAAATGTGTGTGTTCGTTTCTGCGGTCAACAGGATGCTTCAACCAGCAAAGTCTTCTTTGGTCAGCCAGCCCAGCATGTGTCACAACAACCCTCCAACCAGTAGATGAGTCAACCCAAGTCAATTCTACAAAAGTCAACGTTGTCCTGAAAAGTCAACGCAGGGGCAGCAAGCTAAAAGTCAACGCAGCAGCAAAACGGTCAACCCTTTGACCTCGATTTTTGTGCCAGGTAGTACGGCCTTCAAAAATCGAACCTTCCACAAGTTTTCAGCTTGATTGGACCAAGCGTTGACCAAAGTCAACGCTGGTCAAACTTCTACAAAACCCTAGCAGCAGAAAATCGTACTACAGCTCAGCCGTACGGTCTGTCCTCTTCGTCCTTCCCACGTGTGGCTGAAATTCGTCCTCCAGGTAGCTCGTACTCTTTAGGAAGAGAGAGGAAGATGTGAGTTGTGTTGTGATGAAATTCACTCCAACTTTCCTGTATTTATATCCATCAATGAGGGTGTGTGACACATCTGTTGGGCATGTGAGCCTACATTACAAAACTGGCCGACCTTGCACATGTAATTTATTAAGAATAATAAATTCAAAATATAAGTTCTGCTCATCGGATTAAGACTATTTTTATATGGATTTTACACCTCTCAGAAAGAGGAATCCAACAAAAATATTAGCCTCTTAATCTGAGTATCAGAACATGGTGTTTGGACCTAGTTGTCCAAATTTAACAGAATTTCAACACAAGTATCATCAGGGAAACTTACTATGGCATTCCTTGACCTTAAATCTCCAATAGATTGAAAATCACTAGGGTTTTGATAGAGAGATTGTCTCTCTCATAACTCACTCCAAACAAGTCTTTTGCATTTAATAGCATAAAATATCTTAGATATCATATTCCTAGGTTTAGGCTTTGCATCTCTTAAATTGAAAAAGTAACATATCATTTTTTATGCAATTTTCAGCCACTATTTTAGGGTTGTCGTCTAGGGTTTTTTAGTTGTTTTATGCATTTTTAGCTATTGAAAAATTGCCGCAACCTTTTCCCTTGTCTACTCATTCCATAGCCTTGCATATTTTATGTTTATCATTAATTCGAGGTTCTTTTGTTATTGTTGTCATAAATTTTGCATGCTATTAATTTGCTTATTAAAAACCTTAACTTACAATAGCAATCATTAATTTTAAGGCAACATGTATTTGAGATCTATTTGAGCCTCTCTCCAGGACTATCCAACCAATCTAGATTTAGCCATAGGTGCTTTGAACTCATTACCTTCTCTCCACTATAGCTTGATTTCAATGAATATTGTCCTTGGGTGTTTACTTAGTGAAGTCCTTAGAGGGTAGTTAGCCTGGGAATTCTTGGATTACCTAATCTCCAAGACCTGTTGGGGAAGCCTCCCTTTTGAGGATACTATCCATCCACAAAACAAGGGAATAGCTACTGAGGTGACAGTGGTGATTGATCTCATTGTTGCCCTTAACCTAGAGTGCTTAGTTAGGCTTCCACTAAGTGGTTAGATTTTGTGGTAGCAAGGCCCACCCTTTACTTATTGGAATAGTAGGACAACAAAATTGAAGAGTGATTAGAAGAATTGAGCCAGTGTCCAGTTTTTGAGGTATCTATAATTTGTATTTGTGTGCACCCTGTAACTGCTCAAACTAGCAGGGGTCCTAGGAGGGGATCTTATAGAACAATTACTAGGTCAAGTGGCAACAATGGAGCAATAGCTCACTGTCAACTCAGTTATAGCTCCCTGCTCTTTACGGAATTTCAACGATGGGAGGAGACCCGGTATAAAAGGAATCACAAGGATGAATAGATCAATGAATGGATGGAGGGTGATTCCTAGAGCCCATTCACAAGAGAGACGCAATTTTATGGCTTAATTGCTTTAGAAGCAAGGTGATGGGTTCTCTTAGAAGGGCTAAGAGGATGCCTAGACCTAGGGTTTGAGGGGTTTTGCTTTAAATGAGTTCCCAAATTCAAGGAATCCTAGAAGACTAGGGTTTCTAAGTGATCTTTGTGAATTTGAAGTTATAAAGTAGTGGGACCACAAAGAAGCCAAAGTGGGCCCGCACAAGGCCAAGGGTTTGGTTTGTAGCAACAAATTGATGGTCTTGACCAAGTTGGGAGGAGAATAGGATCAAAGGAATTGAATTTATCTTAGGAATTGAGTGCAATGATCCTAATGAAGCCACTAACCAAAGGACACACTCAAGCTAGGGCATGGAATATCTCGAGATTCCACTGTGGGATCGACCTCAAATTTGTAGGACCTCTCAAGAAGACCCCAGCGTAGTAGTGGACCATTTTTCAAGGATTTTCAATGGATAAAATGATTTTAAGATGATTCTCTAGGAGGATTACTAAGCTAGGGCTTAGAAAGAGGAAGAGAAGTTGAGAAGAATATTCTTTCGTGATCACCTTAGGACTAGACCAGTGCCTAGCCAATTGGGAGAATGGAGTCAAATAAAATCAATGTTTAGATAGGCTTAATTCCAACCAAGAAGTTCCCCAGCAACTTTGTATGGCCAAAGCAGCAACTAGGTTACAAAATGAAATTTATACTTCTTTATATTGCAAACAATGACTTATCAAGGCAATTCATGAACATTCATGTACCTCTAGGACAATAATTCACCATACTTCAAATGATCATACGAAAAATCCCTCACAAAGACAACCCCAACAACTTTACATAAGATAAAGAGCAGCGACACCAACTTCATGGACGAAAATATTCCATAGGCAATTTTAAGAGACAAAAATTACAAATAAGCATAAAAAGGTAAACACAAGTATAGCGAAATTATTCCAATCATCAAGATGCAAATAAATCGAAGCTCCAAGACAAGAAATTAAGCTTTTCCAAACATCGAAATGCATGAGATCTCCAATTCATCGATCAAAGAGGTTACGGGAAATTCTCAAGAAGAGATAGTCCAATCCAAAAGTGTGATGAAAGAAATGAATGAGCCTCTCATCTATTTATACAATCCATAAGGGGGTTCAAATAGCCTATTAGCCTAATAATGCCCCTTAATAATAAAATAATGTGCAAGAATAACAAAACTCAATGACAAGCCCACCAAGAAAGCTCCATAATACAAAGATAAGCCTCTAAAAAGGGCAAAATAATAGATACAAAGAATCATTGGCCATTGAGGAGGCCTACTGGAGTCCAAAGTGTGCCAATGAGAGATAATAGGCTCCAAACATAAGGATCAAGGGGGGAACAGGGCGCGGGGGGTGGACGGGCCTTGATACTCAAGGAAATCCAATGTGGTGTCCCCAAGTGGGTGTGGAGGCACAATGGCATCCTCATGAGTATCCAATTGGATACATAATGCATGTAAACCATCTGTAAGGGCTAGGATGATGACATAAGCCCTCCCTTTGTCTTCCTTGGTGAGACACATCCTCATCTAGGCCCTGGAACCTCTGCCAAGTGTGTGGTAGAAGTGTGAAGTCGGTTGGGCATGGTGATCCAAATGCATCATCCTCATCCAAAAAGGTGGAACACGAGCAATCATTGAATGGTGTTGGGGATCCATGAAGTGCCCTCTGCTATGGTGGAGTCCCATGGCTCTCTACGCTCACCCTACAAGTGCCAATGTGGCTCTCTGGAGGGCTTAAACACTGTATAGGGAGACCAAACCCAAAATAGAGACCCACCTGCAATCCTGCATAAGATCCAATGCGTCCCCTTACCCTGCAATACAACAAATCATTAGAGTAATCAAGTAAAAGAGCTTACAAATCATGGAATCAGATGGACACTTCATGGTGGCTTGCCCTTCCATAGTGGGCTTTGGCATGTACAGGTGTCTCTAAGCTCAATAAGGGGTCTAACCAAGGACACTATAAGGTGGTTTCAGCATTTAAAGGTAGTAACATGTCCATGGTACATCCCTCAAGTGGTAGGTGGCATGTGATATAAAGATGGAATGGATTGGGGATCAAGGGAAGGCTCCAAGCCACATGCCATGGTACAAGGGTAGCTATTATAGGGGAAGCCCACACTTGGGTATATGAGTGTAGGAAGGAGAAATCGTGGTACATGAGTTACCCCAGCCTTTGTTTTTCCACCCTTCTTCATATTTATTTTGCCTTTGATTGATTTTTTTCATAACTGCTCAAGGCTCCAAGGGATGAGAGCATGATGTGTAGGATAGAGCAGTAGATACCCCCTTTAAGGTGGGGCAGTTCATTGCCCACCAGGGGTTGGGACAATCATGGGTTCCTTAATGTGGAGAGGGCTCATCTAGGGGCCATAGGAACCAGGGTGATGGCCATAGATAAGGGGTAGAGCTCATGTTTGGCTTTTGCCCATGTAATGTCCCTTCCTAAATTAATATGGAACAGGATTAATCTCTACATTTTGGTGCCAATTTTGGAGGAGATGGGGCCCATTCGATTTTATTAGGAGACTTAGACTTTAGTAGCAAGTTATTTTGGTATGGTTAAGTTATACACGGGGGCCACCCACACTAGGAGAATATGCACTCCCTAGTTCGAATTGCATTAGAGGGGAAGTCGATGGTTAAGTGAGGGACCCATGTTGGAGGGAAATGGAGGGAAAAGAGCTCCACAAAATCTATAAAAGGAAGGCGACACTCCCCATTTGATCATCTTTTGGCATATCGAATTTCACTTTCGTTGCTCGAGTTGCTTAGTCGAGTCACTTGTTGTTTAGAAGAGTTCCTCAAGCAGAGAGCTCACCCTTTCTTTGGGGAACTTCGAGTGCCACCCTAGAGAAGTTGATCTACATTCATTCGAAGGAGGTTTTCATTGTGATTTCCAGCAATTGTAGCTAGGGTCTTCAGGTGGTGGGTATTCCTGGAGGACGTAGTGAGGAGAAGTCGAGCTGTGATTTTGACATCTTTCAGAGAAGCTTTAGCCGGGAGAAATTCCCGAAGGGAGGCTTGGGTGTTTTGCTGCATTTTGGGTGAGTTTTGGAACTGAGAGAGAGAGAGAGCTTCTATTTAGTGGGGTTTTCACACTTCCTAGGCCAGCGTAGAGGGAGAATATTGTGCGCATGTGGGAGGTGGAGTTTCAGCGATTGAGGCTGATCCTTGTCGAGGGAGACAAGGGAAACACTAATGGAGGTGATTGTTGCTTTTCCGAAGCATTGGAGGAGGATTTCGTTGGTATATTTGCAGGTCGTGAACTTGAACAGTCCTGGAGGCCGTAGGCCCTCTTTGGGATCGATTTTGGGAGGTCGGAACCAGGGCAAACCATTTTTGGGTTTTGGTGGGTTTGGTCAAGGAAATTAGGGTTAACTTTGCAGCATTTTCTGAGCACCGAAGGTGGGGTTTCTAGCAATGCTTTTCAGCCAGCAGTGTTGTTTTCTAGGCAGCGCAGAGCATCATTGGAGCAGTTATTACTAGCCTTTGAGATTATTGTTTTATCACCTGGGTTCTGTCACGCTTGCCATTGAAGCAAAGCCCAAGTGCACTTCTTCATACTATTGTACTTGCTCCATTGGATTAATAAAATGGCTTGCTTCTAGAGTTTTTACGTGTATTTGCTGAATGTTTAAAATTTGGTGTTGTATTTGTTTTTGTTTGACATATCACTATTTATCCAAGTTTGGAACATTATAGTGGTATCAGAGCATGATCTTGGCCCAGCTATGGGTAACCAGTAAGATCATCGGAGATTTGGGCATGTATGCACAATGAGGGGTTACACCATACACAACCCATGGCTCAAGGGAGATTCGGTATGCAGGAATTCTGGTGTGGAATCTGCTGGAATGATGAGAGCTTGGCTCAGTTGAGGAAGGTGTCAGACAAGATCCATCCTTGTCCTTACAGCAGAGACACTAGAGGTACACAAGCCGTGGGAGTACAGCCATCTACACCATGTGGGGAAAACCAACAGAATCAGGGCACCAAATCTCCTGAAAAGGAGCAGGCAGGCCAGGGACAGTTAGAGGGTGAGTCAAGGAGACAATTTTGTTGGTGGAGACCTGGTTTTAGACATCAGGGGCCTAAGGAGGAGGCCAAGGGTAGGCAAGGTCATGAGGAGCACATCAATATACCCAATGTAGCACAAGAGTCACCATTGTTGGAGACCTCTTTGATAGCACCAATTGACACCTTGATGAACAAACTGGAGCATACACCCATAGAGCAATTTGATGATGTGTTGTATGTCGTTGATGAGGTGCCACTTGTTGTTGAGGTATCCATTTATGAGGTGTCCAGGACCGTGTCCGGATTTTCAGGTGATGGCAGCCCACAGCAAATTAGGGAGGAGTCGAGAGACACATCCATTAGTAAGGTGTTGATGGCATAGAGGCACCCAGATCCGTAACAAAGTTCTCAGACGGCAGCTACCTACAATAGTATGGAGAGCACCTTGAGAATCGTGAGCTAGATGAGGATGTTATGCTCGATGAGCTACTTGTGGAGGGGCAACTCGAGACTCTTGTGTCCATGCTAGAGGGGAATGGGGAATCATTTGTTAGACCTATCATCGATGAGGAGCAGATAGATGCGTAGGCAGCCAGTAAAGCTGCAGTCCTTCCAGATAGTAACTCTCTTCAGGCTTACGTAGATGGGGCCTGCAGTATTGTTAGGTTATCTCTGCACGTTGGAGGGAGATTGGCTAGGTTACCTAGACAAGTTTTATATGATGACTGAGCCAGTGAGACAAGGCAACATGAATTGCATAAGGGGCAACACTCGCATGATGGACTTGCTATGTACACGGGGAATCTTGCATTTGATCCCTCTCATGGGGTTGGGTGGTAAGAGATATTGAGTTGGTATCTGATAAGGCTAACAAGGTTTTTGGATACATCCATGATCGGGAGCATAGTTCAACAAGGGTCGTGGTTTGCCAGAGGGGCTTGAGGGCTAGATCATCATTGGGATCCAGGTGGGACTCCCCACCACTCCATGGATTGGGTCGGTCATGGTATTAGCAGGATAGAGGATCTAGTGATTGGACTCACCCCCATTCTCATATTCCCACCAGAGTTTTGGACAGCACCGTGTTGATTTGGGGTAGCATCAAATGTGCTCTAGGCCTCAAATTTTGCAGGAGGCTTGGGCACATGCATTCTAAAGAACCCAGAAAACGTTTCAGGAAATTCCACCCATAGATGATTTTATTAAATAATTAATATTTTTAATGGAGTTCCAAAATCTAAACTTAGGAAAATTAAAATACTAATGGGTATTAATCTAATTGTGGGTGTAACTTCTAGAAAAAGACGGAGATCAAGTCAAAACGATTTGAGCCTTTGGTTAGGAGTTAATCTAGGTCGTTGGTTGTCCAATAGGAAGATATAAGAAGGGGCTTGAGGGTCATTTGGAAAATACACCAAGAGAGATCAAGGAATCGATTTTCTGAAGTGAGAAGTTCTCAGGAGGAAAATTCGATTGAGGAGATTTCTTGCAGTTGAGGAGCAGGGATAACTTCTGGAGAGAGAGATTTTCTCAGTCAGAGAATCATCAGCAGAGAGAGGCAGAGAGTGATCCAGTAGCCCAGACGCAGAGGTTGACGCAGGGCCACAAAGGGCCACACAGAGGTAGTGTACAGGGTGAGAGAGAGTCTGAAATTTTGATGAGGAGAGTCAGTGTCAAAAGCCAGGAGCCGAGGTGTGAGACCAGGAGGCTAAGAGAAGAGACTCCGAGCAGCAAATCGAAAAGCAAACTAAGTGACGCAGAGCCTCTGTGAGGACTGCGCAGAGCAACATAGGGCCTGCCAGAGGCCATTCATTCAGTATCTGGATCAGTCAGGATTTTCTCAGTGATTGTGTGAGGTAATCTCACAAATCTTTCTGCCAGTATTTATCTCTGTAGTTGAATAACCGAAGAGGTATTCAGAGATGTATTCAGAATTTGCTACTGCTTAATAATAATAAACCCTCAGAATTGTTGCACCGGTTTTCCCGCATTGGGTATTTCCGGGAACATTTGTCCAAAAATAACAATGTCTATTGTGTTGTATTTTCTTTCTTGCTCAGTATCTTGTTTCTACTTATAATTTAATTAAGTGAAGGTTGCAGTAGTATTTACTTCAATATTTGTCATAAAACACAGTAAATAACTTGTATGGATTAACAACTAGGATAAGTAACATCAGTTTGCTGCAGTAGGGGTTCCTATTATGGAATTTTCACACACCCGTGATAGGTCAAGTAGACAGAGGAGCAGGCAAACTCCATGAGTTGTCTCAGCATTTTGGTCGTATGTGGGGGCATAGGATGATCAGTGTACCTTGGCAGGAGTTTGTCGGAGGAGGTGGCATTGGCAAGCCACAAGACAGTGCCTTGTATGGAGTTGGGGATTCCTCACACTTGTGCAGGGCACGGAGGACATCGAGGAGCAAAGCAGTAGTGGCATCACTACTAGTGCCTAGAGAGATTCACTTCTTGGGCCCCTCAGGTAGGATTTGGAGGGGAGATCCCCCCATCGGAGAGCATGGTGATGCGACCGTGGAGGTGATGATACAGGTGGTGCAGGTCGACGCATATGAACACAACTTTAGGCCATCACATCCAGGGATGGGTAGGAGCATTTAGCGTGGAGCAATGGTCTGCAGATGGGCATGGAGACACATGGGGGTGTGTCTTCATATGTTGGACTGTGCAGTGGAGTGGGAGTGCCTCACATCGCATTGAGTACATGTAGGGAGTGACGGGTGCAGTGACACTGGTGGGACTCAGGACGGTACAGGATGGTATAGTCGTAGCCAAGAGTACCAAGTGGTGTACTGGGATAGGTTGCGGCGTATAGTGGCATGTCGAGGAGTGCGGCGATATTGGGTGGTATGCAGTGGCAGATGATGCAACGCAATGGGCGCTTGGAGTGTTGCCTCCTAGGAGACTTATGGACAAGGCCACTAAGCATACCATTGGATGCAGCCCACCTAGGATCGATGAGGACACTGTTGAGCATTTGGGGACACCATGTTTAGTGGAGACAGGGCTTCAAGGGGGTTATCAACAGATCTGAGATAGAGAGGGGGGCATCCATAGGATTACCCTTGAGCATTCTAGTGGACTCTTGATCATACCCATCCTCCTCCGGTGTTGTTTACAATTGAAGAGTGTTTGTTTGTTGCCCCTTAACACTCTCCATTGAGGCAACAAGGCTTGGGATGCTCACCCTAGGTAGTTGGAAGAGACACATCGTGTCATGAGCCAAGAGGAGACACTCCAGTTGCGACACTTGGTAGGTGCACGAGTTGACGAATACAGGCTTAGGGATGGCTTGCTTGATTGTCGAGGTAGCATATGTTCCACCCTTGGGCTCACACTTTAGGAGGCGACCGAGAGGGAGTTGCGTGTTGTTTTTTCAACTGGACAGCTCGAGGTGTTGGGGGAGCATGAGGTGCAAGGGATGTTAGTGCTTTTCGACAGGATGATGCCAAGGCTTCCAGCAGTACCCGAGCACATCATCAGCAGCTGGAATAACAGAGCTTGTTGTATGATTTGGCAAGCACAGAGAAGTTGGTTATTTGCACAGGTTCTTGATGCTCAGTGTCTACATATTGGATACCTACAGGAGACAAAGACGTGGCACAGAGGGGTCCCAACAGCTAGCAACATAACACAGCAGCAAGCAGAGAGGATTTGGGGTTGTGCACCTCCAGTTTGGTTATGAGATCCAAGGATCCAGTAGATTGGTGGGATACTCCACTCCTTAGTGAGCCTGGTTAGAATAATAGGCAAACTAATTTGTTCACAGGCAGACACATGGGGACTCACCAAAGCCCTCACCATAAGGCAAGGCAGATTGTTGCTCAGGATTGGGACCAGCCATGGGGTGATAGGCATTGGCACTATTGAGGAGCTTTGGCAGGTTAGGCCTAACCTCGATCATCGTATAGATTGTTGTCGAGAGTTATGCAAGAGGAGGTTATGGTACGAGCATGCTAGACAATTAGTGACGACCAGGGTATCGCAGGGTCAACAGGATAGTTTCTTGCTACGCTGGGCATGGGTCCCTAACATCACAGTACTTAGTAGTTCAACTACCCATAGAGGTGAGCTGGTCTCTACAAGAGGGTCGTCCAGATTTTCCCCCGGGTTTCCATGATTTGCTGATGGCGTGGGAGACTTCATTAGCATTGCAAGATGGCCAGCAAGAGGATTTCAGAAGGAGCTCATGTAGGAGACGCTTCATTCACATGGGGATTGAGTTATATCTTCAGGGGTCCATAATCAAAGTGCATGGGATGGACTATTCGTTAGGGCAGCTTCATGAGGATTTGGATGAAGTTTTACATCGTCAGGATGCTCTACTTATTGGCAGTAGATAGAGGGGTTCTAATGCCCCTATCTAGCAAGATAGTGAGTGGAGAAAGGGGTGTTTCACATTGATCAGGTTGGCTTGGGATCCTCGTATCAAGGGACTCCTTCCCTATAGGATAATATAGCAATCAGGGACGATCCAATAGCATATTTGGGACCCTGGTGAAGTTTCCAGAGACAGTGGGGGATCCACAGTTAGAGAGAGCGCTTGTTCAAGCACTGCTTGAGGACAAGCAAATTTTCGTGCATTGGAGGAGCTTACCGGATTAGGATGCTACTTGGGAAGGAGAGCACATACTTGAGCATCCTGCATTGAAGTTGCTTGGGGACAAGCAACATTTTGGAGGTCTGGACTATCATGTCCCTTCCTAAATTAATTTGGAATAAGATTAATCTCTACATTTTGGGGCCAATTTCGGAGGAGATGGGCCCATTCGATTTTATTAGGAGACTTAGACTTTAGCAGCAAGTTATTTTGGTTTGGTTAAGTTATATGTGGGGGGCACCCACACTAGGAGAATACACTCCCTAGTTCGAATTGCATGAGAGGGAAAGTTGATGGTTAAGTGAGGGACCCACGTTGGAGGGAAATGGAGGGAAAAGAGCTCCACGAAATCTATAAAAGGAAGGCAACACTCCTCATTTGATCATCTTTTGGCATATCGAATTTATCTTTGTTTGCTCGAGCTGCTTAGCCGATTCACTAGTTGTTTAGAAGAGTTCTTCAAGCAAAGAGCTCACCCTTTCTTCGGGGGACTTCGAGTGCCACCCTAGAGAGGTTCATCTACATTCCTTCGGAGAAGGTTTTCATTGTGATTTCTAGCAGTTGTAGCTAGTGTCTCCAGGTGGTGTTTATTCCTAGAGGACGCAGTGAGGAGAATTCGAGTTGTGATTTTGACATCTTTCATAGGAGCTTTGGCCGGGAGAAATTCCGGAAGGGAGGCTTGGGTGTTTTGCTAAATTTTGGGTGAGATTTGGAGCTGAGAGAGAGATTCTATTCAATGGGGTTTTCGCATTTCCAGGGTCAGCACAGAGGGAGAATATTGTGCACATGTGGGAGGTGGAGTTTCAGCTATTGAGGTTGATCCTTGTCGAGGGAGACAAGGGAAACACTAGTGGAGGTGATTGTTGCTTTTCTGGAGCATTGGAGGAGGATTTTATTGGTATATTTGCAGGTCGTGAGCTTCAGCGATCTTGGAGGGCGTAGGGCCTCTTGGGGGTCGATTTTGGGAGGTTGGAACCAGACCAAACCATTTCTGTGTTTCAGTGGGTTTTGGTCAAGGAACTTAGGGTTAATTCTGCAGCATTTTCTGAGCACCAGAGGTGGGGTTTCTAGCAATCCCTTTTCAACCAACAATGCAATTTTCTGGGTAGCGCAGAGCATCATTGGAGCAGTTATTAGCAGCCTTTGAGATTATTGTTTTATCGCTTGGGTTCTGTCACGCTTGCCATTGAGGCAAGCCCCGGTGCACTTCTTCATACTATTGTACTTGCTCCATTGGATTAATAAAATGGCTCAGTTGCTCCTTGCTTCTGGAGTTTTTATGTGTATTTGCTGAATGTTTAAAATTTTTGGTGTTGTATTTGTTTTTGTTTGACATATCACTATTTATCCAAGTTTGGAACATTACAGCCCACATGCTAAATTTGCATAATTTAGCATGTCCTGGCCATCTTTGGTATTGTGTGGTACATTTTCTATTGAGAGTAGCCAAATTATGCGTTTTCCTTTCCTTTTAACTGCATCAACCTCCGAGGCACCATTCTAGGCCCGACCAAAAGTGTGGACAAGGGGAGGGGGAGGCTAACCCTTTGTGGACCTAGTGGACAAATGTGGACCCAGATGGGAAAAGTGATAAATGGGGTTAAAATGAGCAGAGGGTAGTGATGTGTATGGTGTCGAGAAGCGTGCCACGCAACCAAAATCAGGGTTTCCCGTGTAGTGTCATCCCTAAGCTAATAGTTAGTAAAGGAGATCCCACAGGTATAGGATACAAGGCTAACCACCAAATTGGGCAGAGGACAGAAGAGTACAGACCTAGCCCACTCTTTCCGCCGAATGCCCCCATCAATCCATGCCCAAAAGTGTCCATGATAAGTAAGCAAAATTACTCAACTATACCAATGAAAAGCCATACCTTCGGGGTCGAGAAGTCCACCTTTAGACATATGATCATAACAGATGGACGAGGGACCACATGGTTGGCTCAAGTGGCGGAGATATTGGCAGTTGGCACATCGAGCTATCTGGTGGCTGCAAGGGGCTGCTAGCTGCCAACTAAGGACCATCTAGGAGAAATTTTTCTCCTATGGATACTACCCATGGGTGGTGGGTAACACACCCATCTTGGCATTAATAATATTTACAACTCTTTTTCACTTCCCATCAACAGACAAACAAGTAAAGCATCATTTGACTACCATTAATGCATTGTTTACACTTTGGAGTTGTGTTCCATTCAAGGCATCTTGTGGGACGCCTAATGTTCGCTTGTCTTCCCATATATTTATCAATACTAAATAGACTTAGAAGTCTTGCCATGGCTTATGCTACTATCAGTGATTCTCGCATACCTGGAAAATAACATACTAAAGCAACTATTAACAACGAAACTATAGCTTTTGAAATAGATAGCCCTCAATTGTGGCTTTGTAGCAGAAGGTCATAGTGTTGTAATGTTGATATGATGAGTTCCACCATCTCTAGTCATAAGGGATTGATCACAATGTTTTAAAAATTGGAATCAATCTTCAAACCAGCCAAATATCAAACCAAATTCTATGAATTAAAAAATACATCAAATAATTAATTTTAATAATTTTTAATGAAAAGGAGGGTTTGCAGGGTTGCAGAGGCGTAGCTGACGGAACGGGCCAGCGTCGAATGCGGGAGGACCCGTTACAGCAGTCAGGTCGGAGCAGGGAGGAGGGCAGCGGGGCTGCAGTTTGTCAGTGAATTCCAGGTTGTAGGCAAGGGCTATTTTAGGAGATTTCAACGGCAAACGGGATTTTAAATCCCAGATAACGCCCTGAGCGAAATGGGAGAGCCAAGGGGGGGGGAGAGATCCCCTCCTTCAAAAACGTGGTAATAGGCGAGACGAGCACAAGAGGAGAACAGCATACTGAAAAGGAAAGTCATGCCCCAGTAATGGGCAACCTGTGGCAGAAAAGAATGAGAGGAAAATGCCTACCTAGGGCTCAAAAACAGCCAAGGTATGTCGTTCCCAACAACAAATTGGAGGAATATAACTGCTACATGAGAGACCATGCCTTAATATGTAGGTTTGTTGGGTATTGGCCTTCTGAGCGGGAACTCTACAGATGGATCGACCAGAGATGGAGACCTAGGGGACAGGTAGATCTCAAACTTGGAGCCCAAGGTTTTTTCACAGCAATCTTTTCCAATCTGGAAGATAAGAATAGGATCTTTGAGGAGGGACCATATTTCTTAAACAATGCAGCCCTGTTCATGAAATTTTGGGAAGAGAGATACAACCCCGAAAAGGAAAAAATGCTTGATGCACCAGTCTGGGTCAGACTGTTTGGGCTTCCTGATGAGTTCTGGGACCCTGAAATTCTAGAGGGAATAGGCAACACGATTGGGAGCTTTGTTAAAATTGCAGAGGCTACGAAACGAGGTAAATACAATGCTTATGCGAGAATCTGTGTTTACATAAATCTGGCAGATCCTCTCCCGGAAAATGTCGAAGTAGAGTATCATGATGTAATCTGGAAGCAGCCAATTGATTACGAACATATTCCTTTCCGATGCCGCATTTGCCATGAATATGGCCACTTATACAGGCAATGCCCGCTGAATAAAGAGGAAGAGTCCAAAAAAAGCCAGGCGAATCCACAGAGAAGTACTGAGAGAATGGAGGATCCGGAGAGAGGCTTTCAGCAGGTAGTAAGGAAGAAGAAGCAGAATAAAGAGGGACCAAAGACTCAATCTCAAAAGAAACCCAGCCAAACAAGTAATCAAAACAAATTTCAGGCACTGCATAGCGAAAATGAAGAATATGAAGTAAACCTGGAAGACGATGAGGACCCAGAGGACACACCCATGGAAATAGCTGGAGACGAGAAAGGAAAAGAAACAAATTTAAGCAAAAAAAGCAGAGAACAACCGGAGGAGAAGTCAATAGAAACAGAACTGGAATCTCAGATGGAAGTGGAAAACCCGCCTGAAAACGAAGCAGAAGAGGAGAAAATCATGAGAAGGCTTCTCCAGGAATGGAAGTATCTGGACAGCAGGTTCATACCTGAAAAACAAAAACAGCTATATAAGGAAGTCTTTCAGAAATACAAGGAGAAAAAAGGAGAACCCCCGGACAAACCAGCTATGATAGAAAGTGAGCAGGGCAATGAAGATAAAGGAATGGGCAGCTCTGGCAAAAACAGCAGAAAAAGAGGCCGGAAACCAATGAGTGAAACTATCCAGACGGTGGGAGAAGTATTGATAAACTCAGGTAAGGTGATACCTCTGTCGGAGGTATTCTTCCCCTCATACAAAAAGTTTTAAATGATAGTTATCAGTTGGAATATTAGGGGTTTGAACAGTAGAGGTAAACAAAGGTATATGAAGGATAAGTTGAAAAAAGAGAAACCTAGTATTATGATCTTGCAGGAAACAAAGATCTTGGTTCAACAGCTCGAAGAAATAATAGAAAAAAGCAGACTACAATATCAAGTGATTGGGCAAGATGCAATCGGTTCTGCAGGAGGTATTGCAGTCCTGTGGAATCCTAATGAAATCATCTTAGATAACTGGACCAGTATGTGCGGAACCCTTACTGGGCTGGGTAGGATTGTAGGAACCAAACAACAGGTGGTTATTTCTGGGGTCTACGGCCCCCCTTCTCCTGGGAAGAAGGAGCAGTTCATAAACAGTTTCAAATCTGTCCGCAGACTTTACCCTGAAGCTGCTTGGATCATTGGTGGAGACTTCAACTTGATCAGATCCCTGGAAGAGAAAAAAGGAGGGATTAGGAGGATGGACCACTTCATGGACAGTTTCAACGATATGATAGAGGAACTTAGGCTTGTTGATATCCAGACCATTAATGGGACCTACACATGGAACAACAGAAGGGGAGGAAAAAACCAAATTGCATCTAGATTGGATAGATTCCTAGTTTCTGAAGCCATCATGAACAAAGATGTTTTTGTGGAGGCCAAGATCATTCCATCTTTGGGATCTGACCACTGGCCGATTCGATTAGAGGTTGATATTAAGAGGATTCAGGGGAAAAGGCCCTTCAGATTTGAAGCTTTCTGGTTGAGGGACCCTGATTTCATCAAGAAAGTAGAGGGCTGGTGGAAACAATGTACGAGTCAGGGCAGATGTAAAATGCACACGTTCCAGCTAAAATTGAAAGAGCTGAAAGGTAAAATAAAAAAATGGAACAAGGAGGAATTTGGCAACATTCTGGAAGATAAACAAAAACTAGAAGGGGAAATGGAGGATCTTCAGCAGAAGATAATTTTGGAAGGAAGAACAGAGGAAAGCATCAACAGGGAGGGGGTAATCATTGGAAGATTGGAGGAGAGACGAAAGCAAGAGGAGATCTTGTGGCGCCAAAAATCAAGGATAAAATGGCTAAGGGAGGGGGGAAGAAACACTAAATTCTTCCACCAGGCTATGATTAAGCATAGACAGGGAAACAGGATCCTATCAATCAAAAACAAAAATGGGGCAAGAGTGGTGGAGCAGAATTAGATTGAGCAGGTCCTGGTGGATCACCACAAGGAAATTTTAACAGAACCTCAAATTGACAGAACAAGAGCCATTCATGAGATCTGCTCAGCTATTCCCAGCCTGGTCACTGAGGACCAGAACAAAGCACTAATGAGGGCCGTGACCTTAGAAGAGCTGGAGGAAGTTGTGAAGGCAATGAAGAAAGGGACAGCTCCTGGGCCGGACGGCTTCACAGTGGATTTGTACCAGGCAGGCTGGCATTTCTTGGGTAAAGAAATACTGGACCTAGTGGAAGAATCAAGGATAAACTAGAAGGTATGGCCTGCTCTTAACTCAACCTTTTATGCTCTCATTCCTAAAGGGGATAATCTTGAAGATGCTAATGGTTTTAGACCTATAGCTCTATGCAACGTTATTTACAAAATGATTGCATCCCTGATTGCCAAGAGATTAAAACCCCTCTTGGACAATTTAATCTCGGCTGAACAAACAGGTTTTGTGGAAGGCAGACAGATTCTGGATGGCCTTGTTGTAACGCAGGAGGTGATCCATTCCCTAAAAATTAAAAAACAAAAGGGCATGATGATTAAACTGGACCTGTCCAAGGCTTATGATAGATTAAACTGGAAATATCTGGAAACCGTGCTGGAGAGATTTGGCTTTCACCAAAGATGGATTGCGTGGATCCATAACCTGATTTCCTCTCCTCATTTTTCTATTCTCGTTAATGGAAGCCCCTCAAAAACTTTCAATGCCTCCAGAGGTATTCGACAGGGAGACCCTTTGTCCCCATTTCTATTTATTCTAGCCGCTAAAGGCCTTGGTCGATTCATCAAACAAGAAAGAGCAGCAAACAGGATAAAAGGTCTTCAGATTTGGGGAAACAACCTGCCTCTTACTCATCAACAATTTGTTGATGATATTATGTTGTTTGGAGAACCAACGGTAAGAGAAGTTCAACATCTTAGAAGAATTTTGGATATGTTCTCAGAGGCTTCTGGATTGGAAATCAACAAGGATAAGTCATGTATCTTCATCTTCAACACAATGGAACAAGTCAAAACCCATCTTATCAGGATTTTGGGATTCAAAAGAGGTGAATTACCTACTAAATATCTGGGTAACATGCTGGACTTCACATCTAAAAGGATGAGAAACTGGCAAGGGGTCTTGGACAAATTAAGCAATAAGGTTGCAAACTGGTCCTTCAGAGTTCTCAACATTGCTGGCAGAGTTGTTCTAGCCAAATCGGTTCTTCAGGCTATTCCTATCTACCCTTTATCTATTATGGCTTCCCCGGCTGGAGTACGTGCTAAAATCAGGGAAATCATAAGAAAATTCATATGGGGCAGGTCTGATCAAAAGAAAAAATGGGCCATGGTCTCGTGGAGTCAGCTAACAGAAAGAAAGGAGAAGGGAGGTTTGGGACTAAGGGACCCTGAAGTTCTTAATAGAGTGCTGGGAGCCAAGCTGTGGTGGCGTTGGCTCAGCGGTGGAAACGATCTCTGGAAAACAATATGGAAGACCAAATACAGAATGCCAAACTCTCCGGTTGAGATACTAAGGCAACAAGAGACCCCTAAAGGCTCAGCTATTTGGGAATTAGCCTGTCAAAACAGAGACTTGATCAAAAAACACACTTTCTGGGAAATCCGGGGGGGCTCAGAGGCTAGCTTCTGGGACGATAGGTGGCAACAACGAGAAAGACTGAACAGCACTCAGAACCTCCATCAGATCTGGGACAGAATTGAAGGAAACAGAACTAATGTAAGAGATTATTGGAAGGTAAATGAAATGACGGAGGGATGGAGAGTGTGGGAGGACCCGATAGTTTGGGACCGAGAGCTTAACTCAGATTTCCAAGAAATTTATAAGAAGGAAATGGGATCTAGGAAAATCAGAGTTCGTAATGGGAACGACATCCTCCGGTGGGGAAACTCTATGAAAGGGTCCTTCACAACCAAAGAGGCTTACTATCTAATGGATGCTCAAAACAGGGATGACAGAAGCTTGGAATGGAAATCAATATGGGAGAGTAATTGGTGGCCCAAGGTGTCTATTTTTGTTTGGTTAGCCTCAAAAAATAAAATTCTTACCTGGGATCGTATTCATAAAAAAGGTTTCAATGGCCCCTCACGATGTTACCTATGCAACAATGCTGAAGAGACCAGGGATCATTTACTGGTCAATTGTCCATACACAGAGAAACTTTGGATGATCACTAAACGGATGTTTAATAAACCAGGAGTTAATATTTGAGAATTTAATGAATTGGTCTTCCAGTGGAGCAAGGAAACCTTTCACTGCAGGGTCGTCCAGAGGGCTTGGAATCTTATATCTACCTTTATACTCTGGATGGTCTGGAAGGAGAGAAATCGGAGGGTCTTTCAAAATTCTGATAAAGAACCAGAGGTAATATGGGAACGGGTGATTGAGAGTATGAGAGAGACTATCTTAGTTGATAAATGGGAAAGTGATGACTGGAAAACAAACCCGGAAGAACAAGAAATTCTGAATAAATTCAATCTAAAACTTGAGATGGTCCACTTTAAATGCTTGGCCCGCCATGATATGCGGATTCAAAGCCCGGACAAATTCAATTACCCAAGAGATCACTTTGTCAAGCTTAACTTCGACGGGGCCTCGAAGGGGAACCTGGGCGAAGCAGGCTTTGGGGGGATCTTCAGAGATAGCAATAACCATGTTAGGTGGATTTTTGCCGACTGGGGAGGACAGATGACTAACAATGAGGCTGAGTTCTGGGCCCTGCACCAAGGATTACGAATTGCTATCAGGAATGGCTACACTAATCTGGAAATCACAGGTGATTCGCAGATTGCCGTGGACATGCTAAGGAGGCTCAACAACGAGCGGGGATGGGAGAAAGTTACCAAAAGCTGGCGGACTGCAGGCATTGTTCAGGAAATTGCCGAGCTTATTAAACGAATTGACTACCGAATCATCAGTCATGTTCGAAGGAAAGGAAACCAGGCAGCGGATTGGCTGGCCAATTGGGGCTGCAGAGGACGTGGCAACACGATTGATAGTCAGTGGAGAGCTGTGGAAGGAAACAGGGAGTGGAAGGAGCTGGCGGAAATCATTAAAGCAGATCATGAACAGGCCACCGATGATAACGCTCGGATTAGTGAGCTGGATTAATAGGAGGCAGTGGAGACTCCGAAATTCGAACATGGTTCAATCAGACTCCGATAAAATAATCACATCAACCTGCAGGGGGTATGATCAGGAGATAGGTGACAGTACAGCGGCAGCGGGAGGGACGGTTAGGCTAAAGTACACGCAAGGTGAGGTAATAAATGCCCAAAACATTAGAGGATATGGTTGCGGTGCATCTGACTCCACAGCAGAGGAGAGTAATAGCGAGGTGATGGCCGAAGGCAGTAGCTCACCGGAAAGCTGCCGACGACATCCGAAAATCATAACAAATTGCTACCCCGACGGCAGGAGCCCAATTTATATTCAAGGTAGGCCGATTGTAAAGGCATTGTGTGAGTTTCTATTTTGGGTTAGCACGGAGGTTTCAGAAGAGCGGCAGCAGAGAGCTTCCATAACCTTCAGCAATCGGAGAGCGGAGCGCATCTATCCCTCGGACAGTATGGAGACTAGGCAAAAGTGGAGACAAGCGGAGAAGCAGCAGAATGCAGGGGTGGAGAACAGGAGCAGAAAAGACAGGAATACAATGCAGAAGGAATTACCATTTACGGTGTGGGAGGTGGAGGATGACTCGGACGAAGACTTGGTTAAGGGAGCTGCGAGTGAACGTCTGAACTTCCAGAAGAACTTGGCAGAGGAAGCAAAGCAGCAGGCGGGGGCGGACCATTCCGAATTCCGGGAGTCGGGGGCCCGCCGTTACGGCTTGAGGAAGCGCAGCACTACCCCTAACAGAGAAAGGGATCTGACTGGAAAGCGTGGCAAAGGGCAGAGGGAGACCGTGAAGGAGGAAGGGGAGACTTCCAGGCGCAAGGGTAAAGGCAGGAAACCAAGGGAAACTGTTAATCACAGAGTCCGAAGCGCTGAACAAGCCTTCATCCGTAATTCCAATCCGGCCGTGCGTAGAATCATGCAGTACCTCGAAGAGGAAGCGCTGCAGAATCAATCTGATGACGAAATGGAAGAATGGGACTTTCTCCTTCACGACCCGGGTCATACCAGAGGGCGTATGTCTTTATTCAAGCAGTCGCTACACATCTATTGGGTGATGAAGGGGCTAATGGCCAAGGCCATGGAGCATGTGGCCAAGGAGATGGTGGAGCTAGCCCAAGGCGATCCAAACATCCGTAGAGAACTGAGCTACCTTCGCATAGCAATGACAAAGCAGGAGGAGCAGCTGGATGCTATCCAGCAAATGCTGAATCGAGATCGTTCTGGACCAGCGGGAGCAGCGAACCAGTAACCTGATGGCGACATCGACTGATTTAAGATATGTTTAGAAACTGCAAGCGTTTTTTTTGTTATGGCTTTGTACATGTGTAAGATAGGAAAAAGCAAGTAGTACAGAGCAGTTGTTTTAGTAATAGTTTCAATAAGTTTCAAGACTACATAGTTTACTTAGCTAAGACTGCCAGGCTATGGACCTACTATTTTTGGGCTGCAATTAAGAACTATAGATGGTGCTATGACCCGGTTTCCCCTAGAGGGCGGGCTTCAACTGTTTTTTGATATGCTGTAATGTTCTGTTGATCAAGTAATAGAATGAGTACCATCCTAGCTTACAAAAAAAAAAAAAAATTAATGAAAAAATATATATATTTTTAAAATTCCAATCCATTAGAGACTATGAACCTATGAACCTCAACTCTTTGTTATCATGGGTCCTATTACCCACCAAAATGGGTAACCCTGTAGGAAGAAACTTTTTCTCCTTTCATAGACAGCCAACCAACAACCCTACACATTACTTAGTGATGATGATATGCCACATTCTTCAGTTGGTGCACACTAATCGTGCACCTTTCACCATTCGGCATTTCTCTTGAGTGAGAGTAGGCTACCACTGGACAAGTACATGATCCATTTTGTAATCAAGTTCTTTTACTTAATGTTTTGGGCATTCTAACATGGATAAAGAGGTGATTTGGATGATTGACCAACCTTGATTGTAACCATGTTCTCTCACCTTACCAAAAGGGTCAGTCCTTAGCCCTAGTCCAATGGGACCTCCTCGACCTTAGGGTTATAGAAGGGGCACTACTTGCAAAACTTGGATTGCAATAGCGTGTCAATTACCATTCCATACATAACATCTTTCACCATTCCTTGATACCACCTCCATCCTTCAGTTTAATTGTCATTGGTTCATTGGGATTTGGCACTTATACATACACATCATTGAGTAGGGCCAAAAAACTTTTCCCTGGATGTTGATGTAGCTATAAGAATTAAAAAGCATAAGATGGCCACAACAAAAGAAAAAGAAAAGTTAAAATGCAAAAGATGGTCAGACATGATTAGTGCATGAGAAAAAGCCTAGCATGAGCTCTAACCCCCCTCATTAGCCATCACCCAATTACTGAGCACTTGATGTTTCATAATATCATAAGCAACCCTTGCATGTCCCAACCTTGATGAGCGAGAAACTGACTCATCTTAAGGGGTAAAATAAATGTTATATCATAAAAAGAAAGCTTTAATACTTGAGTTATGCACCATATAAAAAGCATTATCAAAACGAAGTAAAAAGCGCACCAGAGGGGTGGAAAAGGCAGGCCACGGAAAGGGGTCACACATGCCTACACAATTGTTCCCTCCATTACATCTATACACTCACAATGTGCACCACCATCAATTGGTCTCCTAGCCATGGCACTTAGACATGAAGTCATTCCCCTTTGTTGCCACCTATTGTCACTAACACCTATGAATTGAACAATTGACCTTTGAAATGCCACCTCTTCTCAGGGGTTAGAAGCAACTAATAGGGTTGATTACCTACAACCTCTACAAAGATAGGAAACATTTTTAGAAACTTGGTCTAGTTAGATATTTGAACATGATCCCAATTTGATGTATGGTATGCCCTTAACAATTAAGTATGGTCCACTTTGATGCATCTATGGTTATTGTCTCTAATCAGTTGTTGTTTTCACTTGAGTTTGAGATGGTTTTTTTCAATTGGTTTTGCACAGACCAGATAAGGCCTTTAGGGCACATTATTCCACTCTTACTCCACATGATCCTCAGGTTGTACTACACTTCCAAAGATTATGATAACCTTCCAAATGTAGCATTGCCCTTCTACAGCAATGCGTTGGCCACTTTGATGATCTTAACAGCTGATTGACACCCAAGAGCACCCTGAGATGCCAAAACGTCGAGCCCATCTTGCTTGGCATTGAGGATTATTGATGATGTACCAAGCGAACCCAGCATGCCCCCATGTTGGCCTTGCCACTACTTGATGGGCATGCCATGATATGGAGCTCAGATGATGATCATCATCCCTGGGATGATTAGGAAGGGCTTGTATTACCTCATGGAGCCCCAACGTTGGAGAGAGAGTATTATACATTGTCTAGATGGCACCTGTGGAGATGACGTGGGGCACCTAGAGCTTGCTTTTGGACTTATGGAGATGTTTTGAGGCTTGATTTGAGGACCCTTGCCCAAATTGAGGTTGATCATCATGTTTAGAGGCACATCTCGCCCTTGCATTACATTTTTGGAGCATTTTTACCCTAAAAGGGCATGACATCATGCTTAGAGAGGCCTTACGGCTCACACGTGTGTGCAAATATTAGCATATTTATTTTGTTGAGCTATTGGGTCATCTTGTAACCCATTTACTTTGTGTCTACTTAAAATTAAATTTATTTAAGGGCCTTTAATTTGATTAATGGAAGTGACAGACCTTCTATGAAAGGAGGATCACTCCATTCATTTGTCCCTCATCATCTTTGTGGATTTCGGCCCCCTTAAAGAGAGCTCGACTTATCCTTCATATTTTGCTACTTGTGGAGATGTTATCTTTTGTGGGGCTATTGCTATTAGAGACTAGTTCTTGTATTGGAGACATCTTTTGGGGGTTGAAAGAAGATATTTTCTTGGAAAATCTAAGTATTTACTGCATATATTTTATGGTTTTACACATGTAATGAAATGATGCTAAGTTTTTTCTATTGTTCCTTGTCTAAATGCAAATTTCTATTGGAAAGTCTTGGTGAATTGTTGCATGTTAAATCTATTTTCCTTGGAATCCTAGACGACCTCCTAGGGAGCTTTTCTTCTAGTAAATTTCTCACCTCATAAAAAGATAGTTAGGGTTTGAAAATGAAAATTAGGGTTTCCCCATTACTCCATGCATGAATTTGATATCTCTTAAGTCTAGCCCCTAAGACTCCATGACCCAAGTAGGGAAAGGCACTGGGATCCTTGTGATGGTCAAGACTCATTAAAATCTTAATCATTCTCTCCTTTTCTAACTTGTTGGCCCTCAAGGCAAGCAGCTAGGGCTAGGGCAAAGGCCAAATTTAATTAGGGCTTGAGGAATCACAACGTTGGAGCTGATTTAGCTTATTTTCACCTTGATTAACATGATACACTGAAAATCTAGCTTGCTTTATGGCGCAAATTGCCTCATTAGGGTTGATGACATCAACCCTAGGTAACTATTGCCCTAATAAAACCATAATCCTATACAAGGCTTCAACTTAGGGTTTTTCTAAAGGTTTACTATCTCCTACTATTCATAATATCTTTACGTAAACCTTCTCCTTATGTTTTCATGCTTACATATACTTTTTGTTGAGAGACATCTTGAAACCCTA
This sequence comes from Pinus taeda, assembly GCA_000404065.3. NCBI lineage: Eukaryota > Viridiplantae > Streptophyta > Pinopsida > Pinales > Pinaceae > Pinus > Pinus taeda. The sequence continues at coordinate 70,826 of APFE031107359.1, forward strand.
AGTATCAAGCACTCTTTACTAGGCTCTATCCATGTTACATTGTTCCTCTTACATAAAGAATTGTGCCCTAATCCATAGAAGTACCTTGCTTAGTCATTCATATATATCACCCTGAGCCAATTGACTTAGACCATCCTTTAGGTGATAAATTGGGAAGCCTCCCTCGTGGTGAAATTCCACTAAAGAGCAGGAAGTGGAGTACTAAGGTAACTGTGGCAACCACATCAATGTTGTATCTCGGTCTGGCTACTGCCTTGTGAGGCCTGTCACAAGGCTTGCTAGATTTTGAGGCAACAAATCTACTTTAACATGGGAACCTTCAAACTCATCCAACACACTTATCTAGGGCTCTCTACTCTCTGGGTTCGAACCTAGGTCATTTGTAAGCCAACACCTGATCTCAACCACCGCAACCTGACCAATGTTGCACTAATCGTTATCGGGATTAAATCGGCGCGGGAAAAAAATCGGAAAAAAATCGTAACATACAAAAATATTCATTTTTTTTCAATTTTTTTAATATCTAAAGCATCTACAACATAAAATAAATACATTGACACATAAATATGATAAAAGAACTAATATATAAGATGTTTACTATCATTCTAGTGCCACATCACACAACAGTGAATCATGTCCTGAATAGTAAGTCCTGACTCATGACTCCCAACTCAGCCTCAAAATATCAACAAAAAATATAATAATGTATCTCATATCATGAGCCATAATGTCATATACAATGAAATGAACCAAATAACTAAAGTCTAATACTACTAATTTCCTTTGCCCCTCTAGATGTAGATGTCAGTGGAGTTGGTAGTAGACTCTGCTGTGCTCTAGAAGCTGAAGAACTAGGAGCTACAAGAGGTAGACTTAGTCCTCTACTGGTGACAGAGGTAGCTTGGGTCACCTCCTCCTCCTCATAAAAAAAACAAACAAACAAACAAAAATCCACGATTTTTTCCCAAAAAATCACAATTTTTTCATAAAAATCGGGCAAAAAAAAAAATTCGTTTTTATCAGCCGATTATATCGCAAAATTTAAAAAATCGCGATTAATGCAACACTGAACCTGACAAAGAGTAGTTTTCTTATCTAAGATGAACATCAAAGCTAAATATTTTACTCCAAGGTTTAGCATGTTGATTTATGGTAGCATCGAATGTGCTTTAAGTCTCAAATTTTGCAGGGGCTTTGGGCACATGTATTCCAAAGAACCCAAAAAGCGTTTTGGGAAATTCCACCCAGAGATAGTTTTATTAAAATAATTAATTTTTTTAATGGGACCCTAAGTCTCAACTTAGGAGATTAAAATAATTAATGGGTATTAGTCTAACTGTGCATGTAACTTCTAAAAGAAGGCAAGGATCAAGCAGAAATGATCTTAGCCATTGATTAGCTTCTAATATGGGTCGTTGAATGTCAACGAGAAGATTATTTAAGGAGGCTTGAGGGTCATTTGGAAGACACACGGAGAGTTGATTAGTCAGATCAAATTGTTGAAGCTAGAGGCAGCGCAGTGATTTGTAGTAATCACGCAGAAGGGCAGAGGAAGTTTTGGTTGGAGGATCTTCTCTGGAGCTAAGAATACTCAGCAGAGAAGTAGAGAGACACGCAGAGGACGCAGCACAGAGGCCAGAGAGGGTGACGCAGAGCCAGGAAGGAATCACGCAGGCCCCACACAGAGCAGCACAGAAGCCTTCACGCAGAAGTCTGAATTTGCTGAGGAGACTGACGTTTCTAAGCCAAGAGGGCTGGAATCAGCTCCAGAAGGCAAATTGATTCCCAACAGAGGTGACACAGTGCCTTAGAGGCTAACACAGGCCCACTTAGGGGCAGCCAAGTAACAGACGGGGAACTCGTTGGTTCAACTGTCGGATCAGCCAGGAATTGCAGTGTAGAGTGAGGTAATCTCACTAATTTCTTCTGACGAGTAATATGCTTTGTACTAGATTGCCAGCAAGGTATCCAGAGATTGTATTCAGATATAAGTTCAGCTTAATAATAAAAACCCTCAGATCTGCTACACCAGTTTTCCCGCATTAGGTTTTTCTGAGGACGTTTGTCCAAAAACAACTGTGTCATTTTTGTTGTATCTTTATCTATTGTTCAATTTCTTGTTTCGGCATATTATTTAAATGGTGTAGGCTGCAGTGTATGTATTTCGATGTTTGTCGTAGGAAAGTGCAAATAACTTGTTCATGTAAGTCTAACTAGTAGGAGGAATATCATCAGTTGCTGCAGTAGGATTCCTGGGTTCAAGGATTTTCACATGGTATCAGAGGAGTGCAGGTGAAGCAAGAAGAACAGTGCCAAAGAACCCAACGTGGAGTAGAAAAGGAGATCGAAATAGCTACAGGAGGCAGCAGTTCGAATCCCCAAAGGGGTTTGTGCAGTCCAAGCCAAGAGGGTTGAATTTTCGAGGCAATCTCTCTCTGAGTAAGTCGACAGAGAGGAATGGCTTCCAGATCGAAATTTTGTAGTGGCAGAGGGAGCAATGCTGAGCCTCAGCGTGAGGTAGAGCTGGTGGGACGCAGTTTTTCTGTAGGCCGTTTTGTCAGGCAGAAAGATGTCAGAAGAGGGAAGAGAAGCACAGTGAGGGAATTTCTTCCTTAGTAGACTTCCCGCCAAGAAGTCTATATTCTTATTGGCTGAGCAGCAGCAGTGAGAAGCAGAGAGGAGTAGTTTGACATTTTCGTGGCAGAGATGGCAACCAGTGGATTGAGAGATTAGGACAAGTTGGATGGAGCATCCAACTATGTCATCTGGAAGGCAAGGATGTCATTCCTTCTAGATAAACATTCTCTCAAAAACTATGTCGACAGCATGGTGGTTGTTCCTGTAGATCAAGATCCGCTAAAGAAGTACCGAGCAGAAATGGCAAAGGCCAAGAGGATGATCCTCGATGGAGTAAAGGATCATGTAGTCTTCCACATCACTAGCAAAGGGACTGTTAAGGAGATGTGGGATGCCTTGGTAATGTTATATCAAGGATCTTCCGAGCAGCGGAAGATGTACTTAGAACGGAAACTGTGATCTGCACAGGTGCACAGGTGCAGAAGGGGTAGCGCATAGATTCGTTCCTCACGAAGCTTCAAAAGACCCGAGATGAGCTAGCAACAATGGGGTCTACACCTGAAGGGTCTGAGTTGGTTAGACTAGCCCTCAATTCAATCTCAGATGAGTGGCAAGTCTTTGTCCAAAGTATCCTGGGCAGAGCGACTTTGCCAAATTGGGATGAGATGTGGGCAGCTCTTAAGAAAGAGGAGTTGAGGAGAGACCTAGTCAACTTTAAGCTTGACGGAAGCAGCAGCAGTGGATCAAAGCCCAAGGAGGAGGAAGAGAATGCAGCCCTTGCATCCAAGGGGCAGCAGGAGCAACGGAGGCGAAAGAAAGACGTCTCGAAGATCAAATGCTTCACGTGTGGTGAACCGTGAAATGGGTCACTACGCAACACAATGTCCTCTCAGGAAAAAGGACAAAGATGAGAAGCATGATCTGAAGGTTGCACCCACGAAGATCGAGGAGGAGTTTTCCATGACAGCCGAGATACCTCCAGGATGGAGGTGGGCTAATTTAGAGTTGTAGTTCAAAAGAGCTACAGATGGGCAGGATCCTTGAGGAGCCCAACTCTCGAATCAATTCCTTGCTACGGGAGCCCAGATTAGAAGTAGCAGGATGGACCAATGTCAGTTGGTGCAGAGGAGTGTTGGAGCAATAGATGCAGTGGCTAGAACGCCAACTCTAAGTAGCGTAGTACAGAGTTGCAGCAGTACAGGGAGGCACAGTGTAGTAGCAGCAACAACGCAGTGGCTTCAGAGGGATAGTGTGGGACTAGTAGCAGTCAAATCTTCAGAATCGAGATGCATCTATACTAAACACTTTTTTAGTAATTTGGGATGTTTTTTCCGTTGCTGATGCAGTAGCAGCAACATTTTGCAGTGCAAGGGCAGTTGGCAATGGCAGTGCCAGCAGCAGCACGGATGCAGAAATTGAGAGGAAGTTGCAATACGGATGCAGTGTTGACAGTGGCAGGGTCAGCAGCAGTACAGATGCAGCATTTGCACAAAAGTTGGTGGATAGTTTGTTAGACATCAACGGCGCAGAAGGAGATGGTTCAGAATCACAGTAATGCTTCAGCGGGTTGCATTGCTAGAGCACACTCCTCGCTAAGAGGGAGTGTTGATTTCTGGTAGCATCGAATGTGCTCTAAGTCTCAAATTTTGCAGGGAGGCTTGGGCACATGTATTCCAAAGAACCTAGAAAGCGTTTTGGGAAATTCCACACAAAGACAGTTTTATTAAAATAATTAATTATTTTTAATGGCACCCTAAGTCTAAACTTGGGAGATTAAAATAATTAATGGGTATTAATCTAACTGTGCGTGTAACTTCTAGAAAAAGACGAGGATCAAGCAAAAATGATCTTAGCCATTGATCAGCTTCTAATCTAGGTCATTGAATATCAACGAGAAGATTATTAAAGGAGGCTTGAGGGTCATTTGGAAGACACACAGAGAGTTGATCAGTCAGATCGAATTGCTGAAGCTAGAGGCAATGCAGTGATTTGTAGTGATCACGCAAAGAGGGGCAGAGGAAGTTTTGGCTGGAGGATCTTCTCCGGAGCCAAGAAGACTCAACAGAGAGGCAGAGAGACACACAAAGAAGGCAAAGCAGACGCCAGAGAGGGTGATGCAAAGCCAGGAAGGGCTCACGCAGGCCCCACGCAGAGCAGCGCAGAAGCCTTCAAGCAGAGGCCTGAATTTGTTGAGGAGGCTGACGTTTTTGGGCCAGGAGGGCTGGGATCAACTCCAGAAGGCAAATTGATTCCCAGCAGAGGTGATGCAGTGCCTTAGAGGCTGACGCATGCCCACGCAAGGGCAGCGCAGTAGTAGCCAGGGAACTCGTTGGTTCAGCTGCCAGATCAATCGGGGCTTGCAGTGTAGAGTGAGCTAATCTCACTAATTTCTTCTGTCGAGTGATATTCTTTGTACTGGGTTGCCAGCAAGGCATCCAGAGGTTGTATTCAAAAATAACTTCAGCTTAATAATAAAAACCCTTAGATCTGCTACATCGGTTTTCCTGCATTGGGTTTTTCCGGGGAGGTTTGTCCAAAAACAACTGTGTCATTTGCGTTGTATCTTTCTCTAATGTTTAGTTTCTTGTTTCGGCATATTATTTAAATGGTGTAGGCTGCAGTGTATGTATTTCGATGTTTGTTGTAGGAAACTGCAAATAAATTGTTCATGTAAATCTAACAAGTAGGAGGAATATCACCAGTTGTTGCAGTAGGATTCCTGGGTTTAAGGAATTTTCACATAGCAAGCCTTGAAACTAAAAGAGCTTTCTACACCCAACTCAACAGCAAATGTTGATTTTGCAAAGCAATGTTATTAGTAGTTAGGGTAAAACAAGCCTTTTGCACCTTTATAAAAGATCACACATCGGACAGACATGTATCCATCAATTATGAGCTTTTGCAAATTTAGAGAGCCAAGTGTACATTACTGGAAGTGAAAATTACTGCAATTTGACAGGTATTCCTAGATTCACACATAATCATGCTTATTGTATTGCATAAAGTATAACATATTTTGAAATAATATATCAGATTCCAAAACTGCAGAACACAATAATGGCATTAGTTCTTGTTTAACAATAGACCATTAAACAACTATGCATAATCTTCTACAATCCTGTAGTGCACCCTGGAATGATTTGGCTGGTATCAAACTGGTACAAACCAGCCCTCAGTCTAATTCATTAACTGGTTAGCTTCCACACCCTATCCAACCAGCCAGTTTGACCAATTCCAGTTCAGAACAGGCCAGTTTTCAAAACATTGGATCAACCAATGAAAATGAAAGTATAGCTTCCAATTCAATAATAGGTAGCAATGACGTAAAAAGGCCTGATTCTATAATGTCCCTTCCGAAATTAAATATTTACATGTTTATTTATTCTACAATTTCGACAATTTTGGAGGCCATGGGACCTATGTGATTTTTGGAAAAGACTTAGGAAAGAAAAAGAGGTTGAAATGTTTTGTTGGCATAGCGTGGGGGCCACCCACATGAGGAAATACGCACCACCTTAGAGGGAAGTTCGAATGACTAAGAAGGGAAAGTTGAACTGCTAGTTGGAGGTGGGCCCACATGGGAAAAGAGGCCCATGAATTATAAATAGAGGAGGCTCAACCTCATTTGGAATCTTTTGACATATTGAACTCAATTTTAGTTGCTTGAGTTGCTTAGCCGGGTTATTGTGTTGTTTAACACACGAGTGTCTCTGAGCGGAGATCTCAACCCTTGCTTCGGTGGACTTCGAGTGCCAGCGCTAGAAGGGAATTCTACTTCATCTCAATTCGTAGCAGCAGCAAGGAGACGAGTTACAACTTACAACAATTGTAAGTCGAGTACCAGCAGCAGGGGGAGTAACAACAGCACAGGGATTGCGTAGTCACATAGTGAGGTACTCCAAGAAGTTGGGGAGACAAGAGCTTCCTTCATCATTTTTAGGAGTATAGAGGGCAGCTACAGGCAAGAGGGTCATCCTACACGCAACTCTCATTTCATCACACACAGGACTGCGTCATCTCCTCCATGACTGCACCTCTTTGGGGCAGCACCATCAGGGGGAGTTTGGAGCTGGGAGGCTGGGAGATCATTTAGAGAGCCATTTGAGGAGGATTTCTGGAGTTGGGAGAGCAGAGATTGACAGGATCAATCACAGCAACAGAATTCGAAATTGGAGGGCCAAGCTGTGAAGGGTCAATTTTTTAAGGTTGGAACCAAGGGAAACCTTTTCTGGGTTTTTTTGGGTTTTGGGCAAGGATCACACACCTACTTTTATAGAATTTTTTGGGCAGATCTAAGGGGTCAAACAAGGGTCCCAACTCAGCCAACAGCTAGAGGAGCTAAGGGGAATTTGGGCCAAAATTCCAAGGTCAACATTTGGCCAATTCCTTTGTGGGTTATTCTGGGTATTTGGTGGACAGGCCGGGTTTAATTTCCCGTAATTTTTTGAGCACTAGAGGTGGGGTTTCCAGCAGCATCTTTGCAACAGGCAACATAGATTCACAAGGGCATCGCAAAACATCATTGCAGCAGTTATTTTTGCCATCTGTGCTTGACATATCACCACCTAGACTTGATCACGCTTGCCATTGAGGCAAGCCCAGGTGCACCACTTCCACATTATTGTACTTTTCTCCCAAATTATAATAAAATGGCTCAGTTGTTGGTTATTCCTGGACTTTCTATGGGTGTACACTGAATGTTTCAATTTTATGGTATTGTTTTTATTGTTTGCTTTGCATAGCACTATTTTTCCTAGTTTGGAACATTACAAATTCTTTCCACTTAACAATGCATGAAGGTAAGAGTGAGAGACCACATTAAAACCACTTTGTAAAAGAACTGGCCCTTAAAAGTGCAACTATTTACACCAATAATGTTAGCACCTTAAATAGACGAACTTCTGTAAGGACAAAATAGCCCTATGTATTTTCCATGTGCTAAAAAATAGACTACACAAACTAGATAGTGAATAAAAAGACATTTATATCAAGGGGTTGTGCAAACCTAAGTACAATGTGTAAACACCAGACAACCATACTTGATAACCATAAAGCTTTGAAAGTTGGACCTCATTTCATAGAATGCACAAGACTTCGTCATCTGCATAGTTATGTACTGCTCCTTGAGGAACTTCTTCCTACATATTTTTTTTTCACATTTTTACTGAAAATTGGGCACTTCAGCATCTCATTACTAAGACCATTTTAGATGTGAAAGGAGCTAACTCCCTTCTAGAGGATTTATTGTGTCATACTGCTAAAGGGTGAAGAGCCTCCTCAGTACTAAACTTCTAATATTTTTGGACAGTATGCATCATAATATGGTTAAGATATGATAATATCAATAAGGCAATAAGTTGACTACACAACACTGTCATTGAGCCCTCTCCCAGTATTGGTGAGCATATGTGCACCTTAGCACCTATCTGCATGGAGTTTAAACTTTAAACCTTTTCTAAAAATGCACATTATGGTTGGCTATCTGAGCCACTGGGTCAACTTTAATTCAAATTTACATGAAACAAGTAAACAAGTATGGATCCTAGATGACTACAGGTTTTGGAAACACCACTTTCAAAATTTCAGGAAGCAAGGGGGGGCTGAGGGGTTGGGTGCAGGGTGAAGAAAGACTAGTCTGTACCACCTAGTCCTTAGTTTCATATTTACGTGTCTAACAGTCATTGAAGATTGCAGATGTGACAGGGTACAGGTATAGAAAACCTTTCAGACTCTAGATATAATACGTAACATGTCTAGGTTTAAGTTTGATTTTAAAATGGTTTTTTAAATAACCTGATAGTGTTATGTTCCCATATCCCAAAAAAGTGCTACACCTGGAGACAAAGATGTTCTACTATCAGAAGCATTTTGCAAAATTTAGCATAACATAAAATAGAAATACAAGCTTATATCCACATCAGCTTCTCCTTTTCAGCCCTCAATATAGCAGCTGTAAGGAAGTTAAGTGAGACTGATAGACACTATGCAAAGGTCAGCAAAAATAAACACATAATCCAAATTTGCATTAGATGAGTATATTATAATCTAATCAAATTGAAAATGAGCACACATGATATGTTGAAAATGTAGCGAGTAAAGGTCTTCTGCCTTATGCCTTAGCTAGTGAAGACTTCGATTTGTCTCTCTAGCATGAGTGTGAACTCATGAGTTAGACTTCAGTTAGGATGAGCTTATTTCCAGTTTACTGGAATGATCATCAAGATAGCATGGGTAGCGTTGGAGCTTCAGTTAAGTGGAGTCTTCATCAATTTGACTACAAAACGAGGTGGTAGTTACAAGTTCAGTTAGAGTGAGTTAGTCTTCAATCTTGATTGAAGGAAGAACGAGTTAAGACTCCAAGTGTTGATTGGAGAGAGAAAGGGTATCACTCAGTTAACTCGCTATCAGAACTTGACTTCTAAAATTGAACTGGGCCTTCCTTGCATGCTTGAATTGGGTCTATAAAGAGGAGGACGAAGGCACATAATTGACACAAGTTTGTGAGATCATCTTTGATTGTGGAGAGCGCAGAATTGAGAGCTTGTGTCCTAAGAAATAGAAGATCACAAGTGCGCAAGGATTTAGGATATTGTGTCCTACTAAATAGGAGCTGATTTGCACAAGGAAATAGGGATATAGTGCGCTAGGAAATAGAGACCTAGTGCACAAGGAAATAGGCCCAAGTGAGCAAAGGAATAGGAGCTTCTAGTGCACAAAGATCAAGGAGCAGGGATCAGGGATTGCAAGGGCAAGTCAAGGCTTCAGCAAGGGAACAGTTGCGTGCTAGAGGATCGAGATCAAGCAGTGATCAAGGCAGGCCAAGATCAATTGTATCAGCTGAGATTAGTGAGAAGAAGCAAAACACTTTCTTAGAGACAGATTGCTTTGTAATAGATCCAATTTCTCAAGAACAATCAATAAAATACCACAACAGAAAGCAAGTTTTCCCTTTTGGGTTTCCTGGTTAAACAAGCGTGTCAATTTGTATGAATATGTTTTTATCTCTCGACTATTTTACACTACTTATAAATTGTTAAGAAACTCTATATCTCGGTGAAAATAAATTTGGTTTCAGTTTTCAGTTGCCTTGTTTTGCAACTGTCAAGGAAGTTAAGTGAGGGATAGATATTAGACACTGCAAAGGTCAGCAAAAAGAAACGCATAATCCAAATTTGTATTAGATGACTATATTATAATCTAATCAAATTGAAAATGATCACACATGATAGACATGCATATTCTATATGGAACTCTGGTACTCAATTGAAATCAGTGAAGCACCACTCTTATGAAACCCGTGGGTAAGAACAGGTCATAAGCCAGGACGAGTAAACCACATAGAACCCGCGGCCTTTACCCTTACCCTGCAGGTTTTGTACAAGACCTGGCTACCCGCATCAAATCCGCAGGTAGCCTATTAAATTCCCATCGAACCCCTATAAGACCCTCCGAGCATCAAAACACCCAAACTGTCCAGAAATTTGAATTTTTTTTTCTTTTTTGGAAATGAGGTGGAGGAAAAGGGAAATTGGAGGGAAAAAAAAAAAAAGCTTTATAAGCACCTCTCTCCCTTCCATTTCTCATTCACTTGTCATTTGAGTGTTTGGCTAATTTGTGTGAGTGTTGAAACTTGAGAGTGAAGCTAAAGGAGCATGAAGGAGCTATTGGAGGAAGCTAAAGGAGGCTTCATCGGATCAGACTAAGCTTCAGGTAGGCTTCATGAACCTAGTTAGAATGTTTTCCATGTATTTATTTTTGTTTTTTTTTGTTTTTAAATTTTTTATGTTTGCAAATATTTTTTTGTTTGGGAATGCATGTGGCTGAGTTTCTCAGCCACACAGCAGCCCTGAGTGGCTGAGAAACTCAGCCACACAACCAAAATAAATTGCAAATTTAAAAAAAAAAAGAAAAAATCAAAACCAAAAGAAAAAAAAATTATTTTTTTTTTTTCTTCCAGATTTTGTTACCATGCCACCAAAGGGTTTCAGACAGTCTCGTGATCCGACATGGGCACATGGTCAATGAATCATTCCCGGTAATGACCATAATATAAAGTGCAATTATTGCAATGCCACAATGCATGCAGGGATAAACAGGCACAAATACCACCTAGCCAAAATTCCTGGGCATGGTGTGAGGTGTTGTCAAAGTTGCCCTGATGAAGTCACTACCGAAATGGTAGCTGCTTTGTAATCCATTAAAGAAGCAAGTTCTAAGAGGACAAGAGGAAGGATGAGATTGTTGGGATAGGTAGATCTTCATCTCAGAGTGAAACACAGTTTCAAAGTCCAGGTATTGGTAACTCCTCTTCAACTGCTATGGCAAATAGGAGTATAACCTCTTCTTTCTTCAGTCCTCGTACAACTCCAGGATCTCAACCAACCTTGGACAGTTTTAATGATAAGAAGAGAAAAGAAGCAGATATGGCAGTGAGGAGGTTTTGGTACCATAACAATCTTTCATTCAACTATGCAAAGTCTTATTTTTATTAGCCCATGGTGGATGCCATTGCATGCGCTGGCCCTGGATACAAAGCCCCATCTTATAATGCACTTAGGGGAAAGAGATAGATGAGCAGCTTGAGTGTGTCAAGGAACAATTGGAAAGCATTAAAAGCTCATGGAAATTTATAGGTTGTACACTTATGTCTGATGGGTGGACAAATCAGAGGGATAGAACAATAATAAATTATGTTGTAGCTTGCCCTAAAGGAACCATGTTCCTAAAATCCATTAATGCATCTACAAATGTAAAAGATGGACATTTAATTTTTCATTGTTGGTTGATGTGGTGGAGGAAGTTGGGGTTGCAAATGTTGTCCAAGTAATCACGGTCAATGCAGCAAATTATGTGGCAGCTAGAAGGTTGCTTTGTGCAAAATATCCCACCATTTTTTGGACTCCATGCGTTTCCCATTGCATAGACTTGATGTTAGAGGACGTTGGGAAGTTGGAGTGGGTGCAAGACGTTGTGCAAGAATGAAAGCATATTACCAAGTATATTTATAAACATGCTTGGGTGTTGAACCTTATGAGGGAATTTACACAGGGTGAGCTTAGTCGCCCAATTGTCATATGGTTTGCAACAAACTTTCTTTCCCTCCAAGGCCTTTTGTATCAGTACCAAGCCTTGAGAAGAATGTTTTGTAGCCAGCAATGGGTATTCTGAAAAGATAGCACAAAACCGGAAGCAATGTCTGTGAAAACATCTATGTTTGCTAATAGTTTGTCAGACAAAGTCACTGAGATTGTTAGCTTCACTTAGCCCCTTGTGAAAGTCTTGAGATTGATGGATGGAGAGAAACCTGCAATGGGATATATTTATGAGAGCATGGACAAGGCCAAAGAGGCCATCAAGACTTTCTATAAGAGAAATGAATCTAAATATCTCCCTATATGGAAAATTATTGATTCGAGGTGGGACAAGCAACTACATTCACCATTGCATGCAGCAGGAGCATATCTCAATCCGAGCTTATTCTATAATGAGGGTTCTAGCATTCAAAGAAATCCTGAGGTGATGAGAGGTGTCATGATATGCATTGAGAAGATGTTCCCGGATGTTGATATTTAGGACAAAATCAACTTACAATGAAATATGTACAAGGAAGCATCTGGCATGTTTGGATTCAGCTCAAGCTAACATCTCAAGGACAAGAAAATGCCTTCTAGGTGCAAATTGTTAGAACTTGGCTTGTAATTTTACTAGTTCTCTTTTATATGTTTGGCATTGCAAAATGATAATCTTTGTTGTTATTTTTTTACAGCTCATTGGTGGATAGATTGTGGCATTGAGGCACCACAATTACAAGAATTCCCCATCAGAGTTCTGAGTCAACCCTGTAGTGCTTCTTCGTGTGAGTGCAATTGGTCAATGTTTGAGCACATCCACATCAAAAAGAGAAACAAGTTGGAGCATGAGATGTTGGAGAAGTCGGTTTTCATCTACTACAACCTTCGAATGCTCACAAAACATGTACAACCAAAGGATACAAATCCAATTTTATTGGATACTATTGATTTAGAGTCTGATTGGGTTGTGGAGGAGGAGGCCCCTGATTTGAGTTGCTTGATGAAGAGACTGGGGATCTCTCTAGTTTGCCATCTCAAATGGACACTCCAAATACCCCTGCCTCACAGTTGCTTCAGTCTTCCGATGTTACCACTAGCTCCACGAGGGCTTATTTTAGGCGTGATCATCCATAAGTGATGAGACTCAAGATTGTTATGACTCATGAGACAATCATTTATCATTTATTACATATATATTTGAATTTTGAACTTGCTGACATTTTTTATTTTAATTATGGAATCATGAGTCCTTTTCTTATTCAGTATCTAAATGTTTTGCTTACAAAAATCGAATATGTTATGTTGTACTTACTACTTTTATAGATATGAGATGATGTTATGAATTATTGCATACATTGTGGTTTTTATAAATTATAAGGATTGGAATTGTCATTAGTTTCTTTTTTGTACTTAAAATTTACCACAATTTAACTTTTTTTGTATTTTGACAAGTCTTATACGGGTCTTATAAGGGTCATTCCCGAGTCTTATACGAGTCGACGAGTCGATGCCGTGACGAGTCTTATATGAGTACGAGTCGTACAACATTGATTGAAATTATAATGCTGCCAAATACTAGAATGAAGTGGGTATGTGGCCTAGAAACACAAACAGAAATTTAATATTAAAATGGTACCAAAGGGTAAAATGGTTGCCAAAGTGCACACTGTAGGTATTCCACAGCTGGGGAGAAATTATCATCAAGTTGAGAACAAATACCAAACTGTATTCCAAGGCTGGGGAGAAATTATCATCAAGTTGAGAACAAATACCAAACTAGAATAATTAAACATGAACATCTGAAAATACTCTGTAGCTTTCAAGGTGTCTACAGTGTACACAACATTGTCAGTCTACAACACAGTTTGTAATCAAGTCATCAACATTGCTAACTAAGAATAAAAAGACAATAGGAATCAAAAACACAATATATATGCTTCAATTATAAGTTCAGATGCAACTTATCAGTTACCAAGACAACTTCAACATGTTTGAGAAATAGAAACTGGGATGATGAGACAAATTTGTCCTTCTCTAGAAGGCGCAAATCCACCTAGATAATGTACCTACTTGTGCCATAGCTGCCCCATCCCCTCTTTTTTCTGCATCTTTATATTTTCTTGTATAAGAAGCCTTGATCACATCAAACCTCTCTATTGGGTTAACACCAAGGACCTATATAAGAAGCATAACCAATAAGAAAATTACTGATAAAAAGCACTCAGCAAAGTGAAATGGTATAAATATGTACATAATACAAAATAGTTTATTTTTGTAAAATACTAAATACCATACAGAATTGTTACTGCAGAACTACCTTATATGGATTCTCATCATTACTTGCACTTGATCCCCCTGCAGAAGATGCAGCAGTACAAACTATCCTGAAGTTCCTTGGCAGCCGCCTGATAAACCTGTGTTATTCAAAATCACAACCAATCATTGATAAATATTTCTCTAGCAATGCACTCTATCATATGCATTCCATTCTTGTTTTGGAACACGCTATTACTAATCCCAGGGTGCCATTCAAGGTTCCATCATTGATGTTTAATAAAATGAATCTAAAAAGATTATTTCATCCATGCATGTTTTTCTGCTTCTACTTCTTATGTTCACTCTTTCATTCAGAAGCTTTCCTAAAGGTCTGAACTTATTTTCCTTCCCATTTGTAGATGCCCCTTTATAAATGACTCGTATAACAAAATAGATTTTACCACTTTGCATTGATGGGATAAAAATTGATTCTATATTTTTAACTAGACTCGAACAAATGCTCCTTTAGCATAACATTTCTTTGTACATTACTAATTTGTCCCCAACAGTGAAAATTGACCCATCCAATTTTGAACACCATTGCTCTGTCACTATATATATAATATGATTTAAGAAAATATATTTAATATCTATAGCCATTTTCAACCTCCCAAAAAGGAGGACCCTGAGCTCCTATGGAGCAGTTTTCTATTATGTCACAGGAACACATGCAGAATAAACAGAAATACTCGATAAAAAGGCCACTTGAGTTTGTGTCAAAAGCAGAATAATGCAGCTACACAAAGTTTATTCTTTAATCAAGAGATAATTGCACTTGGATATTATATCAAATAAAAACATGCAAAATAAAGTAGGAATTCTAGAAACATTAAAGAATGCAACCACACATACTTGATGATCATGAGATAAAGCTAAACATTTTCCTTAATTAGGATATTGTTCCTAGTCCTGGTTCTTGGAATTCTTTAGTGTTACACATATTCATGCTATTGGTGATTAATTCTGATCTAGCATCAATCAAGTTCAGTAACAGTCACAAAAAAATTAGAAATTGAATACTTCTCAGTTAAAAAGTAAGCCAGGATTAACCTATTAAAAAATGTTTATCTAATATCTTTTATATGATAGACCACAACTTTTATTGAAATATAGAGAGCACCTGGAAGGATTATCTTTTCAAAAGTAAAATTTGGCCCTCTAAGGACGGTTTTAATAAGTGGACTCAATGGCACTAAAGCATGTGCCCAGAGAATTATGATGAACAGTGTGAAGCATCAGGCAAGTTACTCTTATAATGATGCAGTGATACAAATTCAGTAGCATTGCCTGTAAGTGTGGGCGCTCTTACAGGATGTTTGCAACAGTTATAATTCCTTCTCCAATGTTGCAGGGTAATTGATTTGCAATGCAAATCTTAGCAGCATGACCTAGTTGATTGAGTACAGTTATATCGCAAGCTAACCCTATTACTATCTCCTGTTTTTATGTGTTTCAGATGCAGAAGGGAAAGATTATTAACATAGAAGACTCATTTTTCTTGTGTTTTAGATGGTTGAATTGAAGTCTCATCTTGGAGAGAAGACAAGCATGCTTGGATCGAAATTTCCCACAAAGGCTATCATATACATCCTACACTTGCCATTACACAAACAAACGCTTGATGTTTTCTCAGGCATCCTCTTTCACTACCATTAATGCATAAATATTCGCCCTATTTATCCTATATGGCTTATGATCATACAACTTTTCATTAAATAAGCAATATTTATTATTAAGCTCATTAATATTCCTCTCCTTCACAACATTTTTATTGTTAAAATTTCAGGCCCTAGGTGAATAATGTCCTTGTGATCTCAATCAAACAGACCATAGCATAAATCACATAATAGCCAAAAATTAAATATAGGAAACATAAAACACAGTTCCACACATACTCAGGTAATTACTCCAAATCAGATTTTCATTCCTTCAAGAAACTTACAAGGAAGCTTCCACAAGCTGCCCACAAAGACACCACTATACAGTTACCAAAATCATCTTGAACTTGAACTTCTATAGTCTGCTTGAGTGGTATACCTGCTGAATAAAACAGAAACAGCAGTTCTCTGCTATACAGCACTGCTGTACAGACTGTATGGCTGCTGTACGACCCTATTATACATACCTGTCCATATGACTGTACAGAGGTGTTTTGTACAACTGTACAAAACTATGAGCTGCCCAAGAGCCCCTCTTCACTGGCTGCCTGCACTCTCTCTTTCTCTCAGTCACTCAACCCGTTCAACTGCTCATGTGTATAAAAGCTTCTACCTTGACCTATCTTTATAATTTTTAGTAGAGAATCTATTTTTGAGATTACTCCTAATCTAAGTCATGCTTGAGATACATTTTTAGACTCAGCTGCTAAATATAAGACTTTCACCATTTTACTAAAGTGAATTACAAAATAGAATTGTTTTTCAATTATAATTTTTAGTAGAGAATCTATTTTTGAGATTACTCCTAATCTAAGTCATGCTTGAGATACATTTTTAGACTCAGCTGCTAAATATAAGACTTTCACCATTTTACTAAAGTGAATTACAAAATAGAATTGTTTTTCAAAAATATCTGGAACTACTTCTCGCACATTCACACCAACCCTGCGCAGAAGGTCCTGTCCTAGCTATAATTCTCAACATTTATTTAGCCATGAAAGAGGACTTCCCTAAGCTTTGGACAAAAGGTATTAAAGTCTAGAGTACAAAATAAACACTAATTTGGCCCTAATTAATTTGGAAGGTGCACTAAAATCAAACCCATCAAACAAAAATTAAATAAAGTGAAAGAAATAGATCATGACATAATAAAAGGTCTTTAAATTTCATAATTTTGGGCTTAAAGGAGGAAGGAGAAGAGGACACTTTCAATCTAGTCCAGAAAGTGCTAGAAGAGAGGTTAAAAATCAAAACAACCTACCTCACAGAAGCAAAGAGACTTCGTAAAATAATGGAAAATAAAAACAGGTTGATCAAACTTAAGGTAAATTTTAAAACAACAAATATGAGATACTAATCAAAACAAACAGTCTAAAAGGGGCACAAAAAAAATATAAATGGAGATTTCATCCCCAAACATCAAGTTGAATTGAGGAAGGAGGTTCCCGAGGTAAAAGAAGCTAGAAATGAAGGAAAATGGAGAATAACAAGAAATAGTAAAGCAATTATTAGGCATAAGAATTAAAAAGATAGTAATAATAATGACAAATAGAAATTTTGTTATGAAAATAATTAAAAAAAATATATAT